>CP125976.1:467994347-468222496 GCA_030063025.1 Avena longiglumis
GATATGATCGACACTTTGTTGTCCACCATTGAAACCACATCTCTTCTCGTGATGATCGGATTAGGTGTGGTGAATTTGGATAAATGTTCACTAAACAACGAGGATGTTGAATTTGGTGGGAGTTCATCTAGTAATTTGATTAAGTTGAACTATTTATCATGAACATAGTCTAAATTGTACTTGCAAATCACATAGATCATGGCCAAATCAACTTCAACTTCAGCGTTTTTCTTTGAGAAGGAAAAGCTTAGAAACAATGGGTCTAACTTCACCGGTTCCATGATCTAAAATCATTCTATCGCGGACAAAGGACTATGTCCTTGAAAGCGTTAGGTAACCCCCTAGTAGATCGGTGATGAAAAAGTTGTTTATCGATCGGCAAGGATGATTATGATTTGATTAAGATCGTCATGTTGTATGCTATGGAATCGGATCTTCAAAATCGTTTTGAGGAGTTAGGGCCCTTTGAGATTCTCGAAATTTGAAAAACATGTTGAGACTCAAGCCCGTTAAGAGATATGAGATCTCTAAGAAATTCTTTAACTACAAGATGGAGGAAGGGAGTTCCGTTAGTGAGCATATTAAGATGTCGGGCTACACTCAGCCTTGAGCAAGCTGGGCGCATGATTCGAGGAGGAGCTCAAGATTGACACTCCTAGCTACAAAAGTTTTGTAGTTGATCACAATCAGTTGGTTCCGATATGATCCATGAGCTCTTTGCAAAGATGAAAGTAGCGAGTGAACATCAAAGAATAATTATGTGTTGATGGTCAACAATCCCCCACCTTTAAGAAAGGTAATGGAGCAAGGAAGCCCTTCAAGAAGAAAGCGTGACAATAGCGTTGCCCCTTTGAGAAGAAGCTCAAATCTGGTCCCAAAAGGACCTTTGAGTGCTTCTATTGCAAGGACAAGGGTCCTTTGGGCGTAATCCAAAGTACTTAGCAGACAGAAGGTGGCACCATCAAGGTATATTTGATATACATGTTGATGTTTTCCTTACTATCCTCGTTGTAGTGCACGGGTATTTGATACGGTTCGATTGCTAATATTTGTAACTCGAAGCAGAGCTCTGGAATAGGCGGCTTGCGAGGGATGAGGTGACGATCTTGGCGTTAGCGGATCAAGAGTTGATGTGATGATGTCGTCACGCTCTCATAGTTTTACGCCGGGATTAGTTTTAAACCTTAATAAATGTTATTATGTGCACTGTGTTGAGCATGAACATTATTTAGGATCATGTTTATTGCAAAATGGTTATTCATTTAAATCGGAGAATAATGGTTGTTCTATTTATATAAGTAACATATTTTCTGGTCATGCACCTCTTGTGAATGGTTTATTTCTTCTAAATCTCGAAAGGGATGAAACACACATCCATAACATTGAGGCTAAGAGATGCAAAGTAGATAGTGATAATACTACTTATTTGTGGCACTTTATGCTAGGTCATATTGAATTGTAAGCGCATGAAGAAACTCCATTCGATGGACTTTTGGAGTCTCTTGATTTGAATCATTTGACACACGAACCATGCCTCATGGGCAAGATGATCAAAACCCGTTCTCCGGTATGATGGGCGAGCAACGGACTTGTTGGAAATCATACATCTGGAGTATGCTGACCGATGAGTGTTTGACGCGGTGGATGTCGCTATTTTCTCACTTTTCGATGACTTAAGTAGATATGGGTATATCTAATTAATGAAACATAAATCTGAAGCGTTTGAAAAGTTCAAGAATTTCAGAATGAAGTGGAGAACCATCGTGAAAGATTAAGTTTCTACAATCCGATCGTGGAGGTGAATATTTGAGTTATGATTTTCTCACGCATCTTAAAGCAAGTGGAATGGTTTCACAACTCCATACGGAACACCACAGTATAATGGTGTGTCGAGCAGGAATCGAACCCTATTAGATATGGTCCGATCAATGATGTCTCTTCTTGATTTGCCGTTATCATTTTGGGGTTATGCATTAAAACTTGCATTCACTTTAAATAGGGCTCCATCTAAATCCGTTGATACGACACGTATGAGCGTGGTTTGGTGCTAAACCTAAGTTGTCGTTTCTTAAAGTTTGGTGATCTGAAGCTTCGTCAAAGTTGATGGGACAAGCTCGAACCCAGCGGAGAAATCGTCTTCATAGGATACCCTAAAGGAAACCATTGGGTATACCTTCTATCCATGAAGCAGAAGGAAAGTGTTTGTCACAAAGAGCGGTTCCTTTCTTGAAGGAGTTTCTCTCGAAAGAAGTGAGTGGGAGGAAAGTAGAGCTAGGCAGAGGTTATTGAACCTTCTCTTGAATTGGAGAGTAGCGGCACTGAAATTGTTCAGTGCACTTTGCACCAACAATAGAGAAGCTAATGACAAGGATCATGAAGCTTGGACGATCTTGCTCTTGAGCGTCGCGAGTCGACAAGGTCGCGTGCCCCTCACAGTGGCGACCTGTCTTTGTCTTATTGGTGAAGGCGGTGAACCTCTGAACTATGAGGAAGCGATGATGAGCCGGACTACGAGAAATGGTGGAAGCCATGAAATCAATTGGGATCCATGGCGAAAACCAAGTATGGACTTTGGTGGATCCTCCTAGCGGCGAAAGGCCGTTGAGTGCAAATGGATATTCAAAGAAGAAAGCGGACGCGGATGGTAATGTTCACCGTCTATAAAGCCGCGACTTATGTAAAAGTCTTCGACAAGTTCAAGGTGTTAACTACGATGAGACTTTCTCTCCGTGGCGATGTTTAAGTCCATTTGGATTTTATTAGCAATTGCTGCGTTTCATGATTATGAAATATGGCGGATGGATGTCAAGGCTTTCCTCAATGGCAACATTGATGAAGAGTTGTATATGATGCAACGAAGGTTTTGCCGATCCTAAGGATCTTGATAAAGTATGCAAACTTCGTTCCATTTATGGTGAAGCAAGCATCTCGGAGTTGGAACCTTCGTTTTGATCAAGTGATCAAGAGCTTTGGATTTGTTCCAAATTGCTCTGAGCTTGTATCTACAAGAAAGTGAGTGGGAGCTCGGTGGCGTTTACGGTACTATATGTGGATGACATATTGATTATTGGAAATGACATCAACATGTATGATGTGAAGAGTTATTTGAACAAGTGTTTTTCAATGAAAGACCTAGGTGAAGCTGCTTATATATTGGGCATCAAAATCTATAGAGATAGACAGCGGTGATAGCTTTAAGCGGAGTACATACCTAGACAAAGTTGAAAAGGTTGAGAATGGATAAGGCAAAGAAAGGTTCGATTGCCTATGTTGTCGGGTAAGATATTGAGCAAGGCTCGGTGTCGACTCTGATAAATGATAGGAAGCTATGAGCAAAGTGCCTTATGCCTCGGACATAGGTTCCATCATGTATGCCATGCATGTACTAGCCAGGATGTGTCCAATGCTCTTAGTTTGTGACGAGATATCAAAGTGATCGAGTGGAACAACCTTTGGACAGCCGTGAAGAACATCCTAAAGTACCTAAATAGAACTAAAGAAAGGTTCTTAGTCTATGGGGTGATGAACTAAATCGTAAAATTCGTCGATGGTAGTTTGACACCGACAAGGATGATTCTAAATCTCGACGGATACGTGTATATTTTGAATGGAGGGCTGTGGTGGAGAAGGCACAAGCAAAGCGTGATCGCGGGATCTGATGAAAGCGGAATACATGGCTGCTGCTTGAGCGTCAAGTGAAGGAGTTTGATCGAAACTTCATCCTTGAGCTTGGCGTAGTTCAAGTGCATTGGACCCCTTTGGAGATATTGTGTGACAACTGGCGCCATAGCACTCGCTAAGGAACCAAGATATCATCAAAGACCAAGCATATCAGCATAAGTTTCATATAATCCGAGATTATATAGCGAGATGGAGATCAAAGATTAGCAAAGTACATACGGATCAGATATGATGGATCCATTGACTAAACCTCTTCCACGTGTAAAACATGATTAACACCTCAGTGCCATGGGTGTGAGATTGTTGCGAGATGTAAACTAGATTATTCAGTCTAGTGCAAGTGGGAGACTGTTGGAATTATGCCCTAGAGGTTATAATAAAGATGTTATTATTATAATTCTTGTTCATGATAAAGTTTATATTCCATGCAGTGTATTAGCGGAAACTTTAATACTTGTGTGGTTTGTAAACAACACGTGTCCCTAATGCGCCTCTATGGACTAGCTCATTGATCAATGATGGTTAAGGTTTCCTAACCATAGACATGAGTTGTCAATTGATAATGAGATCATATCATTGGGAGAATGATATGGTCGATGAACAAACAAAGCGAAGCAATTAGATCGTGTCATCGTGTTCGTCTTTGCGAAGATTTTCCTATGTCAAATATTGTATTCCTTAGACCATGAGATAATACAACTCCACAGTATCGGAAGAAAGCTTTGAGGTCATCAGCGTCATCCTATGAGAGGGTGATCATAAAGGTGTCTCTCGGTGATCGGAAAAGTATCTGTTGGGTTGTATGTATCGAGATGGAATTTGTCCCTCCCAAGTCGGAGAGATATCGTCGGGCCCACTCGGTCGATATCAACACCACTTGCAAGCATGTGGTTAAAGTTAATCACAAAGTGATATCGGATTCATAGCAGTAAAGTACTTGCGAGCGAGATTGAACTAGGTATGGCGATACGGCGATCGAATCTCGGGCAAGTAAAATATCGCGAGACGAGGAATATATATATGGGATTGATTGAATCGGCATCGTGGTTCATCGATATGATCATCGATGAATGTGTGGGAGTCAATATGGGTGCCCAGACCCTGTTGATTATTGATAGAAGATCATATGCATATTCTCGAACCCATGGTCACACATAACGTGTCGGCGCTAGGATAGATTGGATAATTGGTTTATGAATTTTTGTTGAGTCTCGGATGGGATACGGGATATCACGAGAGGTTAAATGGTCAGGAGAATAAGATTCATATAAAGCGGTCAGTTTTGGAGTTGAATTGTTCGGGTTGTCGGTATTATGCGGAAGCTTCTAGAACCTTCGGAAGGGGACCAACGTGGCCCCACCTTCCGGGAGGGCATGGGCCTATGAGGGGTGTCCTGGCCACATTGGGCCGGGGCACAAGGCCCCATAGGGCCCGGCCGATCTAGATAAGTTTAAACTCGTTTAAACTAGAGATAGATTTCTAGATAAAGGGAGAGTTTAAATCGTTTAAACTAGAGATGGGATTTCTAGATAAGGAGAGTTTAAATTGTTTAAACTAGAGATGAGCTTGGAGGAGGGGCAAGGGCTGCCCCCCTCTATATATAGAGGGTGGTGCGCCCCCCTACACACACCTTCCTCAAGCCCTAGAAGCTTTGCCTTCTCTCCTCCCATTGTTTGTGGCGAAGCCTGCAGAGAAATTCTCCACCATATACACCACGCATGTCGTGTTGTAGATCAATCTATCTCTCCACCATACTAGCTGGTCAGGAAGGAGGAGGCGTCGAGGTGTTGCGTGTGCATCTCACGGAGAACCGCCACTTGTGGTGCTAGATCGGATCGGATCGCGAGGAGGAGAAGTGAGCGACTACATCACCCCACGTTAAGCGAGCGTTCCATTGTCTTGAATCTTCAAGGGTATGAAGATCTAATCCAATCTCTCGTTGTTTGCATCTCTAGATTAGATCTTGGCTTTCCCTCTGTTAGCTCATAGAAAATTTTGATTTACTATGCTTGAAACCCTTCATGTGTGGGAGTCAATATGGGTTTCAGGACCCATTGTTGATTATTGATAGAAGACCATGCGCATGTTCTCGAACCGAAGGGTCACATAACTTGTCTTGGCTAGGATAGATTGGATAATTGGTTTATGAGTTTTTGTTCGAGTCTCGGATGGGATCCGGGATATCATGAGAGGGTTCTTGAATGGTCAGGAGAATAAGGTTCATATAAAATGATTCGTTTTTGGAGTTGAATTGTTAGGGTTAATCGGTATCTGGGAAGCTTCTAGAACCTTCGGAGGGACCAACGTGGTACCACCTGTTGGGAGGGCATGGGCCTATGAGGGAGCCTGGCGCATTGGGCGAGGGCACACAAGGCCTCATAGGGCCCCGGCCAAACAAGGGAAACCCTAGTTTGGAGCTTCTAGAAAGGGGTTTCCTTGCCCCCCCTCCTCCTCCTTTGGCCGGCCTGGGGCAGGGGAGGGTTGGGGCTGAGGCGCACCCCCACACACACACACCTTCCCTCAAGCCTGGTTGCCTGCTGCCCTCCTCTCTCTCCCTCATTGCGTGTGGCGAAGCCTGCTGAAACTCTCCACCACTTGCTTGCACCCGTCGGTTGTAGATCAATCCATCTCCACCATGCTTGCTGGATCAAGGAGGAGACATCAGTGCTGCATGTGTGCATCTCCAGGAGGCATCGCCACTTGCGGTGCTAGATCGGATCGGATCGGATCGCGAGGAAGCGATGCGACTACATCACCACGTTCCAGCAGGCGTTTTGTCTGAATCTTCAAGGTATGAAGATCCAATCTAATCTCTCGTTGTTTGCATCTCCTAGATTAGATCTTGGTTTCCAGATTGCATCTGTGAAATTTTTGATTTACTTTGCGAAACCCTTGATTGGTATCGAGCTAGATCTATCGTAGATGTGTTTCACGAGTAGACGCAACATGGTTGTTCTTGGGAGTTGATGTTTTCTGTTGCAATCCTCTTGTTTGTGTTCTTCTTATAAGCGGGATAGTGAGATTGAAGCGGTCGGGCCAACCTTATACGACGTCGTTATGAGACCGGCTCCGCCTTGACGCTTGTTGTTCCACACATGCGGTGTGGATGCATTTCTCTCACTATAGTTGTCATGAGATTAACACGGAGTTTGGCAACCATAATATCACTGTTGTGGCTTTCCGTAGGTAAGATTCGTTCTTAGCTTGCTACTCCATAAGCCACGTAAAACATGCAACAACAAAGTAGGCGTCTTGTTTTGCGAGTGTTTTACGTGATATGGTATGGCCCAAGATGTGATATGTGTATTGTGTCGATGATCATGTTTTGTAATGCTTCACGACTTGCATGTCGATGAGTACACTACGGCGAATATATGGTTGTCTTTATAATTGTGTATGGCCTGTGTGTCAACTTCTTATCGCCATGTAATAGTTTCACTTTATCGCTAAGTAGTTAGCAATAGTAGTAGTTGTTATTAGTGGTGGAGGCAATCATGGTGGAGTGATGGAGATCATGTCGTACGCACAAGATGGAGATCATTGTGCGAAGATTGGCTATACCATGTCACATAAAGTTATATGCATGTGATGTTTATCCTTTTATGTATCTTATTATGCTTAGATCGCGGTAGCATTATAAGATGATTCCTCATAAAGATCAAGATAAAACATGTTCTCCCATGTATGCACCGTTGCAAAAGTTAAATGCGTGTCCAAGCATCACGTGATGATCGGGTGCTATAGACTCTCGTTCACATACAGCGGGTGCAAGCGATTTACTGTGAAATACTTGGGTTTAACTTGACGAGCCTAGCATGTACAGACATGGCCTTGGAATACATGAACCGAAAGGTTAAACATGAGTCATATGAATGATATGATCGACACTTTGTTGTCCACCATTGAAGCCACATCTCTTCTCGTGAAGATCGGATTAGGTGTGGTGAATTTGGATCGTGTTCACTAAACAACTTGAGGGATGTTGAATTTAGTGGGAGTTCATCTAGTAATTTGATTAAAAGTTGAACTAGTTATGATGAACATAGTCTAATTTGTACTTGCAAATATTGTAGATCAAATGGCTAAGTCCAACTTCAACTTCAACATTTTTGCTGAGAAGGAAAAGCTTAGAAACAATGGGTCTAACTTCACCAATTGGTTCCACAATCTGAGAATCATTCTCTCTGGCGGTCAAAAGGTCTATGTCCTTGAAAATGCGTTAGGTGACGCCCTAACGCTCTGCGTACCGGTGATGAAAGCTTTCTATCAGTCGCGCAAAGATGATTATGGTGTGATTAAGAGCACCATGTTGTTTGCTATGGAATCGGACCTTCAAAATCGTTTTGAAGACTATCCCGGGCCCTTTGAGATTCTAGAGGAGCTAAAAACCATGTTTCAGACTCGGGCGTTCGAGAGATATGAGATCTCGAGAAGTTCTTTAAGCGCAAGATGGAGGAAGGAGTTCCGTTGGAGCACGCCATTAAGATGTTGCTACACTCAACGCCTTGAGCAAGCCTGTAAGATTCGGAGGAGCTCAAGATTGGCATTCTGCAATCACTCCCTCCCGTACAAAAGTTTTGTAGTGACTCAATCGATTGGTTCCATCGATACGATCAAGAGCTCTTCGCAGTCAAGGCTGCGGAGGTGGACATCAAAAGGATAATCATGTCTTGATGGTCAACAAGCCCCCACCTTCAAGAAAGGTAAGGTGCAAAGCCCTTCAAGAAAGGCGGCTGAAGCGCGTTGCCCTCGAGAAGAATATCAAGTCTGGTCCTAAGCGGACCTTGGGTGCTTCTATTGCAAGGACAAGGGTCCTTTGGGCATAGTCCAAGTACTTAGCGGACAAGAAGGCTGGCACCATCAAGGTATATTTGATATACATGTTGTTGATGTTTTCCTTACTAGACCTCGTTGTAGTGCAGGTATTTGATCTTGGTTCGTTGCTAATATTTGTAACTCGAAGCAGGGCTACGAATAGAATGACTTGCGAGGATGAGGTTACGATGCGCGTTGGCAACAGATCAAGAGTTGATGTGATGGCCGTCGGCACGCTCTCCTTAGTTTTACCTTCGGGATTAGTTTTAAACCTCAATAAATGTTATTATGTGCCTGTGTTGAGCATGAACATTATTTCTGGATCTTGTTTATTGCAAGACGGTTATTCATTTAAATCAGAGAATAATGGTTCTTCTATTTATATGAGTAACATCTTTTATGGTCATGCACCTGTTGTGAATGGTTTGTTTCTTCTAAATCTCGAAATGGATGAAACACACATCCATAACATTGAGGCTAAGAAATGCAAAGTAGATAGTGATAATACTACTTATTTGTGGCACTGTCGTCTAGGTCATATTGGTGTAAAGCGCATGAAGAAACTCCATTCTGATGGACTTTTGGAGTCTCTTGATTTTGAATCATTTGACACATGCGAACCATGCCTCATGGGCAAGATGATCAAAACCCGTTCCGGTATGATGGAGCGAGCAGCGGACTTATTGGAAATCATATACCGATGTATGCGGACCGATGAGTGTTTAACGCCGCGGTGGATATCGCTATTTTCTCACTTTTACCGATGACTTAAGTAGATATGGGTATATCTATTTAATGAAACATAAATCTGAAACATTTGAAAAGTTCAAGGAATTTAAGAATGAAGTGGAGAACCATCGTAACAGAAAGATTAAATTTCTATGATCCGATCGTGGAGGTGAATATTTGAGTTATGATTTTCTCACGCATCTTAAAAGCGGAATCGTTTTAACTCACGCCACCGAACACCACAAGAATGGTGTGTCTCGAGCATGAATCGAACCCTATTAGATATGGTCCGATCAATGATGTCTCTTCTTGATTTGCCATTATCATTTTGGGGTTATGCATTAGAAACCTGCATTCACTTTAAATAGGGCACCATCTAAATCCGTTGAGACGACACCGTATGAGCTGTGGTTTGGTGCTAAACCTAAGTTGTCATTTCTTAAAGTTTGGGGATGCGAAGCTTCGTCGAAATTGATGCCGGAAGCTCGAACCAGCGGAGAAATGCGTCTTCATAGGATACCGTAAGGAAACTATTGGGTATACCTTCTATCATAGAATCAAGGCAAAGTGTTTATGCAAAAGAGCGGTTCCTTTCTTGAGAAGGAGTTTCTCTCGAAAGAAGTGAGTGGGAGGAAAGTAGAGCTAGACGAGGTTGTTGAACCTTCTCTTAAATTGGAGAGTAGCGCGACACTGAAATTGTTCCAAAGGCTGCACCAACAATAGAGGAAGCTAATGACAAGGATCATGAAGCTTCGGACGATGCTGCTACTGAACGTCGCAGGTCTACAAGGTCGCGTTGTAACACCCTCAGAATCGGACCTATGCAAGTTTTAGCGAAACCCGCCAAACCCGCATAGAAACGATTCAAAGGTGCCCACCAGGCACTTTCGTGCGGGTGGAAAATGAAGTAATAACATTACACAACATTCCTCGATGGGACCCACAGAGATATATATATATAGCGACTCAATGAGTCAAGAATCTGAGATATAATATACAAGATCCAAAGCACCTTGAAGCGTTAGAGCGACCAGCTACGGACAAGATGCAAATGGGGCTAAGAAACGAAGAATAACCAATGGCGTCCATAACCACCTGCGCCAAGCCGGAAGGTAACCACACTACGACGTCGATCTCAAAACCTGCTTAAACAAAGGGTGCCGACAAAGGGCAAGGAAAAAGAGGCGTCGATCGAGGCGATTACACGCGAGGCTAGAATTGGCGGTCCTCGCCTACATAGGTATGGTGGACTAAGAGGCAAGAGATGCACTAACGACCTATAGAGACTCGATACTGGCGGCTATTAGAGAGGGGTAAGAAAGACCTATTCGGAACCAACCTGATACTAACATCAAACAAACCCATCCTGGCGTTTCCCCCTCGAGACCAAACGAGGAAGTCAACCGAGGAACTCACACAGTTGGCAGTTTTATTTATTCGGTTATCGTTGCAGCAATTACTAGTCCGGTATAGATAATCATCCTGATAAAATAAGCAGTGGGTCATTTTAGTTAATCCTTCCGTTGTAGTTGCAACAATTACTAATCAGATACCGATAGCATGAGATAAACCCAAAACCCAGCAGTTGTTGATTCTTTCATTTAGCCATTCCGTTGTAGTTGCAATACTTACTAGTCAGGTACAATGGTCGCAAGCGACAACTCATACAAGCAATTGTGGGCAGTATTATTTAACCATTCCATTATAGTGAAGCTGGTTACTAGTCATTATAAAGTCAAATTTATAGCAGTAAACTTTAGTTATGCTTGTCTATGGTCGAGATACTATGCTCCAAGTCGTCCATAACCGCGGACACGGCTTTCAGAAAGTTTTACCGGCGGTGCACCAATAGCACACACGCTCGATCAACCTCGGAAAAACCAAATCAAAACCCAACGAGGCCTTCACGACAAAGCAATCACGAGATTGAGAATCATTTGAGGCCACCCTTGGAGTCTTACCATAGCAGTAAGCTAGCTCGAGATGGACTCAAGGTTTGCGACAATGGTATGGCGACTGGAACCCAAAACTCGGGTGTCGATACATGAAATCACTCCGCTTACCTAAACGATGCAGTGTGCTATCATGCACAATTTAAATACAGTAGCATGGCATAAGTACAGGATAGTAAATAAAACCTCAAACTAGTTTGTGGCCCCAAGAAATAAAATGAATCAAGCTGCAGCTCGGGGGTCCCATATACCTCCCGGATGTGGATATAGCGATAAATCAAGGAACAGTATCAAGTACTGGGTCCTCGGGACACAAATCGGTTCGAAACCAAATATTATCTATCACCCACCGATACCTCTGCTTACTTCAATTTTAGTTGTTAAACAGGAATTAAAGTGAACAATAAGTAAAACTATGATCATCTCCAACATCAACGGTGACAATACATCAACAAGCGTGGCACATGGCGACCGCATGACACTTGAGCAAGCGACTACGGCCAGCAAGTCCAGCTATCTACCAAACAACGGTAATAGGAGGTGGCCATGGCAATATAAGGCTGCAAGGGATATCAGTCACGAAAACTAGAGCTTCGCAACCACAGATAGAAATAGATCAGAGGAGGAATAAATACTATAAAAGTAAGATAGGTAGAAAGGGGAGATGCTTGCACGAAAACATTGTCGAAGGTTCAACGAAGATCGGTAAACTCACATCAACTCAACGGCCTTATCCGCGAAGAAGCAAAACACTAGAAGAAACACCGGATGCACTATTTAATACAACGGCAGAAGATCGGCATGATGCATGTATGATGTATGGCATGGCAAAGGTGCAATGCAATTAGGTCATATTAAGCGGAACCGGGGTCCCGACAATTAATTAAAAGGTTCAAGTTATTTAGAACCCCCGCAATTTAAATGTTGTTTTAACATGGCGAGAAAGATAATCTGGTTCGCTACACAAATTTAAATGAGGCCAATATAAGACTAGATTTGCCCGCATATGGGCCCCATATTTAATTAGAGGTGAATCGGCATAAGGCCCCCAAACCACATGACAAGGATGCATGCATGAACAATTAATATGCGACAAGTTGTTATTATATTATAAAATAGGGTTTTCGGGAAGGGGTGCACACATTAGAGGGTCTCGACGAACTTGGGGTTCCGGGGTTCGGGGTCGGTCTCAGGGTCTAGGGTTCGATGGGTTCGGTCTTGGTGGAAGCGTTCTCGGATTACTGGGGTAGATCTTGGCGTATCCGTGTCTTCGGTTCATGTCGACGGCCATGGCGCTCGGGATGAAGTTCTTGTCGCAATCGGGAAGCAGGATTTGGTTGGCGTCGGGGCGCATCGGGTCATACAGTCAGTCTTGATCTTGTCGTAAATGGCGAACTTGAGTGGGTCGGTTACCGGGGTCTTCGGATCCGTGAAGTAGACCTTGTCGCACGGTGTCCGAGGTAGACGAACTTGGCGTATTCGCATCGGCGATCTTGGCGTTCGGGTTCTCGACTTCGCATCCGGGACGAAGGTCTTGTCGCATCGGACTTTTGTTGAATCATCTTCGGAAGATCTTGACAAACAAGGGAATAGATATCTCGCGCGGTTTGGTATTGTTTGGGTGGCACCACCATCTTCATAGTTCATATGACCTTCACCGTTGCAACCCCCAATCCATCACCTCCATTGCTTCACATCCATAGCGCATGTAAACACCTGGTGGTAACACCACTAGCACCATCTTGACAGGAGACAAGGGCACCAGGGCACATGCGGGGTGGAGGCTTCGGGCTCTGCTCAGGGGGTGTCCCTTCGCAGCAGGGAAGAGGGGAGCGCTGGCACCGCTGCGGACAGGTGCTGCAGAGAGAGGCAACCAAGGGGTTCGGGGACGAGCACGGGACCGAGGTCGAGCAGCCGTCCGGTGAGGCGGGAAGGACGGGCGGTCCGGTGACGAGGCGGCAAGGAGGAGGAGGGGCTGTGGCGATGGGGTGAGGACGGGCTGGAGCTGGTGGCTGGGCTTTCCGGGCGGCGGAGGCGCAGGCGGGAAGCTCAAGGCGCTCAGTGGAAGGCTTGGGGTCGGAGGCGAGCAGCGGGGAAGGCGGGTGGCGGAGGAGGCGACGGAGGGTCGCGGGTTGTGGCGGCAAGGCCAGGCGGAGAGGGCATGAGGCAGGCCTGTGGGCAGCAGCCGGCTCGGCAGGCAGCGGTGGCCAGCACGGCCTTGAGGGTCCAGCGTCTTTGTGGCAGGGTGGCGGACCAGAGGCGCGGCTGGGACAGCCGGCACGAAGCTGCAGGCGGAGGACGGGGCGGCTCGCCGAGGCGGCCGGGCTCTCACAGGCCGGCGGGAACGCGGCGAGAGGAGGTCTTGGGCGAGGTGGAGGGGAGGAGGGAGTGGCCTTGGCCAGCTGGCGCGAGCCTGAGGTCGGGAGGTCCCGGCGAGGCTGGTGGCGGGATCTGTGTGGGCGTGGCGTCTGAGAAGAGGGAGAGGAGAGAGGGAGAGAAAGGCGGGGCAGGTGGGTGGTGGGGTCCACGCGGGAGTGCGTGCAGGTGGCGGTGGGGTTGGGACAGGGGGAGGCGCGTGGGGAGGTTGCGTGTGTGTGGTGTTGGGTGTGTTGTGAGGGAGTGGGGGTGGGCTTAGCCTAGGTGGCAGCATGGGATTGGGTGGGGAGAGAGGAGAGGTGAGGTGGCGAGAGCCGATTGGAGGGAGTGATGTGGAGGTAGGGGTGGGTAGAATAGGTTGGGTAGTTTTAGGATTAA
Organism: Avena longiglumis; assembly: GCA_030063025.1. Classification (NCBI taxonomy): domain Eukaryota; kingdom Viridiplantae; phylum Streptophyta; class Magnoliopsida; order Poales; family Poaceae; genus Avena; species Avena longiglumis. Next base: position 468,008,279 of record CP125976.1, read on the forward strand.
GGGGTGGACCGTTTTGAACTGCAGGCGATTGTCTTTGGGGTGGTCGTCGGTCGGTTGCCCGTTCATTGCCCCACTAAAAATAATATAATATTTTATTTGATTAAACAAAGTCTCTGCAAACCGATAGCAGACAAAACAAAATAATCCGGAGACCCGGGTTCGGCGTTTGCTTAAAGACGGGCCGTTAGAAAACAAAAACAGGTTTTCCGCAATTAGTTTTATGCAAGCGAAAACAATGTGATGACTATGCTCAAATGCAATGTGGCATGATGACATGAGCATGCGGTCATGATGATGCAATGCACAAAAACAACGCGATTTTCTAGTAGTGGTTCTTGCGGGATGCCACACGCGTGCCTCTCCTGAGTGGTACGACAACCCTGTCTTGACTGTCTTATTGGTAGAAGACAGTGAACCTACGAACTATGAGGAAGCGATGATGAGCCCAGACTCTGAGAAATGGCTAGAAGCCATGAAATCCGAATTGGGATCCATGAGCGAAAACCAAGTATGGACTTTGGTGGACCCTCCTAGAGACCGAAAGACCGTTGAGTGCAAATGGATATTCAAGAAGAAAATGGACGCGGATGGTAATGTTACCGTCTATAAAGCACGACTTGTCGCAAAAGGTTTTTGACAAGTTCAAGGTGTTGACTACGATGAGACTTTCTCTCCCGTAGCAATGTTTAAGTCCATTCGGATTTTATTAGCAATTGCTGCGTTTCATGATTATGAAATATGGCAGATGGATGTCAAGACTGCGTTCCTCAATGGCAACATTGATGAAGAGTTGTATATGATGCAACCCGAAGGTTTTGTCGATCCTAAGGATCGATAAAGTGTGCAAACTTCAACGTTCCATTTATGGTGAAGCAAGCATCTCGGAGTTGGAACCTTCGTTTTGATCAAGTGATCAATAGCTTTGGATTTGTTCCAAATTGCTCTGACTTGTATCTACAAGAAAGTGAGTGGGAGCTCGGTGACATTTCTGGTACTATATGTGGATGACATATTGATTATTGGAAATGACATTAACATGCTTAACGATGTGAAGAGTTATTTGAACAAGTGTTTTTCAATGAAAGACCTAGGTGAAGCTGCTTATATATTGGGCATCAAAATCTATAGAGATAGACAAAGACGCCTTATAGCTTTAAGCCAGAGTACATACCTAGAAAAAGTTCTGAAAAGGTTCAGAATGGATAAGGCAAAGAAAGGTTCAGTGCCTATGTTGTTAGGTAAGATATTGAGCAAGGCTCAGTGTCCAGCTACGGTAAATGATAGGGAAGCTATGAGCAAAGTGCCTTATGCCTCGGCCATAGGTTCTATCATGTATGCCATGCTGTGTACTAGACCGGATGTGTCCAATGCTCTTAGTTTGACGAGCAGATATCAAAGTGATCCAGGAGTGGAACACTAGACATCCGTGAAGAACATCCTGAAGTACCTAAATAGGACTAAAGAAATGTTCTTAGTCTATGGGCGTGATGAACATCTCGTCGTAAAAGGTTACGTCGACGCTAGTTTCGACACCGACAAGGATGATTCTAAATCTCAGACAGGATACGTTTATATTTTGAATGGAGGAGCTGTGAGCTGGAGAAGCTGCAAGCAAAGCGTGATCGCGGGATCTCTGATGAAAGCGGAATACATGGATGTTGTAGAAGCGTCAAGTGAAGGAGTTTGGATCAGGAACTTCATCACTGAGCTTGGCGTGGTTCCAAGTGCATTGGACCCACAGGAGATATTGTGTGACAACACTGGCGCCATAGCACTCGCTAAGGAACCAAGATATCATCCAAAGACCAAGCATATCAACGCAAGTTTCATATAACCCGAGATTATATAGCGATGGAGATCGAAGATTAGCAAAGTACATACAGATCTGAATGTCGCAGATCCATTGACTAAACCTCTTCCACGTGTAAAACATGATCGACCTTAGTGCCATGGGTGTGAGATTGTTGCCAAATGTAAACTAGTTTATTGGCTTTAGTGCAAGTGGGAGGCTGTTGGAATTATGCCCTAGAGGCAATAATAAAGATGTTATTATTATAATTCTTGTTCATGATAATGTTTATATTCCATGCTAGAATTGTATTAAGCGGAAACTTTAATACTTGTGTGGTTTGTGAACAACACCGTGTCCCTAGTGCGCCTCTATGGACTAGCTCATTGATTAATGATGGTTAAGGTTTCCTAACCATGGACATGAGTTGTCGATTAATAATGAGATCACATCATTGGGAGAATGATATGATGCAGACCAAACTAAGCGAAGCAATTAGATCGTCATCGTGTTCATCTTTGCAAAGCTTTTCTTATGTCAAATATTGTATTCCTTAGACCGTGAGATAATACAACTCCACGGTATCGGAAAGCTTTGAGGTCATCAACGTCATCCTATGAGAGGGTGATCATAAAGGTGTCTCTCGGTGATCGGAAAGTACATTGGGTTGTATGTATCGAGATGGGATTTGTCCCTCCCAAGTCGGAGAGATATACTTGGGCCCACTTAATCGATATCAACACCGCTTTCAAGCATGTGGTTAAGGAGTTAATCACGAAGTGATATCGGATTCTGACGGAAGTAAAGTACTTCTTGTGAGCAGATTGAACTAGGTATGGCCAGTGCGATGATCAAATCTCGGGCAAGTAAAGTATCGCGAGACGAAGGAATATATATATGGGATTGTTTGAATCCTAGCATTGTGGTTCATCCGATATGATCATCGATGAATGTGTGTGGAGTCAATATGGGTTTCCGGACCCATTGATTATTGATAGAAGATCATGTCTGCATGTTCTCGAACCCGAAGGGTCGCACACTTAACGTGTATCGACGCTAGGATAGATTGGATAATTGGTTTATGAGTTTTTGTTCGGAGTCTCGGATGGGATCCAGGATATCACGAGAGGTTCCGGAATGGTCCGGAGAATAAGATTCATATAAGGCAGTGCAGTTTTTGGAGTTCGAAATTGTTCTGGGTTGATCGGTATTGTACCGGAAGCTTCTAGAACCTTCTGGAGGGGGACCAACGTGGTCCCACCTGTCGGGAGGGGGCATGGGCCTATGAGGGAGTGCCCTGGCCGCATTGGGCCAGGGGCACAAGGCCCCATAGGGCCCAGCCAGCCAAACAAGGGGAAACCCTAGTTTTGAGCTTCTAGAAAGGGGGGGTTTCCTTGCCCCCCACTCCCTCCTTTGGCCGCCGGCCTAGGGCTTGGGGGAGGGGTTAGGGCTGGCGCCCACCCCTCTATATATAGAGGGCTGGGGCACACCACCCCCCACACCTTCCCCTCAAGCCTAGTTGTCCTGCTGCCCTCCTCTCTCTCTCCCTCCCGACTGCGTGTAGGCGAACCCCTGCTGCAGAAACTCTCCACCACTTGCACTGGCCGTCGCATTGTAGATCCAATCCGTCTCTCCACCATACTTGCTGGACCAAGGAAGGAGGAGACGTCGAGGTGTTGCACGTGTGCATCTCCCGGAGGCATCGCCACTTGCGGTGCTAGATCGGATCAGATCGCGAGGAGGAGAAGCGAGTACGACTACATCACCCACGTTCCAACAAACGTTCCGTTGTGCGAATCTTCAAGGGTATGAAGATCCAATCTAATCTCTCTCGTTGTTTGCATCTCCTAGATTAGATCTTGGCTTTTCCGTTCGCATCCGTAGAATTTTTTTGATTTACTATGCTGCGAAACCCTTCACAATAGTGGAGAAGGTGGATCAGGCCTCTCGTGGCGAGATCCATCGGAGAATAGGGTGAGGCCTATTGTGGCGTGGTGGTCTTAGAACCGCCCACCCCTCCAACGCAGATGTACTTCCCTTAACAAGGAAGGAACCACGGTAAAACAAATCCCTGTGTCTCCGCGTGCTCCACTACGGTTTCCTCGCTCCTCTTTTACGTGCTTAGTAGTTAGGGTTACATATAGGGAAATTCTCGTAGTTGCATATCTAGAGAATTTACTTTGTGTCAAGCCTAAAATTGAAAAAGTATTAAAAATTGGTTAGCACCTATTCACCCTCCCCTCTAGGTGCCCATACGATCCATTTCAGCCACGACCATGTCGGGTCTGTCGCGATCGTCGTAGACGCGCGATCTTCATTTGCTAGGGCGTTCGCGTCGGTGGCCGTAGTCGTCTTGATCATCCGAATGTGCTCGGTGAACGGAGTCCTCGCCATTTGCCCACCTGTTGGCGATGTCCATGAGGTGGTCAAGTGTCTTGGGATTGACGCGCCCAAGTTCTTCCGTCCCGGCGTTTGACGCCATCTTTGAAGGCATCGGTCGTTCTCTCCTCGGAGATGTGTGTCGTGGAGTTCTTGATGTTGGACCAGCGTAATATGTACGAGCGAATGGATTCGCCCGTTCGTTGAGTGCAGGCTCGCAGCTCTTCGATCGAGGCTGGCCTCTTGCTGGTACCCTAAAAGTTTCGGATGAAACTGTACGCCAGTTCCTCCCAGCTTCGGATGGAACCCGAGGACAAGCTGCTGAGCCAGATCCGGGCCTTTGTCATTTGGTGAAACCTTGCAGGCGATGTTTTGTTTCCGCCGTGCAGCTTGACGAATGACAGGTGGTCGCGGAGCCACGCCTTAGGGTCCTACGTGCCGTCGAACTTCAGAGTGTTCGAAGGAATCTTGAAGTTTCTTGGCATCCATGTCCGTCGAACAGATCTGCTAAAGCATCAAGCTCCGCAGAGTTCTCCGTCATCATCCTCGCCGGATTCGGATGAGCACACGTGTTTGGCGCGTGCCTTGTCGACCTTGCACTGAGCGAGGTCGCTTTGAGCATCGTAGTCGCGGCTGCGACATCATGGGCTCTTGCGTCGTCGAGGTAGGTCGTGCTCGTCCTCGTCGGATGAGGGTATGGGGTTGCGGTTGAATTTGACCGCAGCTTTCTTTTTTGGCTCCGCGGAAGTCTCCTCGTGAAGAGCAGCTCCAACGAGTCCGAGTCCGGCTAGTGTGGACTTGTGAATGGCTCTCTTCGGGTCCCCCACCGGAGGTGGATGGGACGCGAGATATGTGGTGGCTGCCATGATCGTAGCTTGCGGCGTCTCCGGGATGACGTTGTCGTTGGCGTCCATCTCCATGAAGGACGTGTTGAGGGTTCGAGTCACCTCGTGACGTGCAGCGGGATCCATGTTATCCGTGCGAGAGCGATGCTTGTTGGCTTGATTGTCGTGCGAGCTGGATCTGCCAGCGGTGGAGAGTGCAGCTTGCCGTGCGCTAGACTTTGAGGCCGCTTGCTTGCGTTTGTCGAGTACCTCTTGCATCTTCACCTGCTTTTTGTGCTCTTCGATGAGGAGCAGATGGTATGCCACCGGTAGGTCCCGTGAGGCACCCACAGGAAGGATCTTGTTGCCCGCCATGGCTTCGCGTGCCTGGTTCCATCCTTCCTCGCTGAGGTGGATTATTCGATTGGCATCGGGGTCGTCCTTGTTGGGCGGGAGGGATGGTTTCCTCCTGTTTTCGCCGTTTCTACCCTGTGGGTTGGGTGGCAGTACGTGTGCACCCGGACCTGGTGGTTGTTGCTCCACGTTGCTTTGGATGACCACGGCGCATTGGTAGCGTCCATGATTGGATCGCTCTTTGCCGCGACTTCGGATCTAGAAGCTGTAGGTTCCTTCGATGGGGATCACCACGGATCTAAGTTGCGATTGTTGATGTCGTATGACTAAATGCATCGTGACGCGTGCGTAGCATGCTGGTATGCGGGGCCCATGAGGTGGGCCTGATCGATGGCGGTGGCACCCGCTCTGGGAGGCGGAGAGTGCCGGTCTGTCCCACCTGGAAGCAGAAGCTCCCGAACAGGATCTCGAGCCCGTCGCCTACGGGCTCGAAGTCCTTCATGTTGGCTGGCGAGTGGGCGGTGAAGTCGAAAGCGCCTAAGAGGAGATGGCTCTCCATCGTCGAGGAGTTGTAGATCGCTTTGGTCGGGACCGTCACGATCGCACAATCAGCGCCCCTGATTCCCACAGACGGCGCCAATTGACGAGGTTTTGACTCGTCAATGCCCATTGTTATGAGCTTGGGTTTTGGAGAAGATGGGGTTGCTGGAGATCGCGGAACGGTTAACAGACAAGCAACCAGGGGACACGAGATTTACCCAGGTTCAGGCCCCCGGAGGGAAAACCCCACTCCTGCTTGTCTGCTCTTCATTACGGCGGAACCGAAGGTTACATGGGTGCGCAAATGCGATCTGGCATGAAGGTGTGTATGCGGTGGAAAAGATTTTTCCTCCTCGCCATGCCCTCCTAGCCTTTATATAGAGTTAGGCAGGTCTCGGGCACAGATCGAGTCGGTTATAAGTTTAGGGTTAACCCCTTTGAATATTCTATCTGTTCTAGTCTTGCTCTCCAAGGATCCGAAGATGTCATGGGCTAGGCCACCCGAAAATCTCCACGACCCGCAGGGTATAACCATGTCACTTGCTCCACTATGGGACGCTTGAGGGAGGTCACCTAACCCGTACAAGATTGGGGCTAAATCCACAACTCAATTGGAGGCTCCCAACAACAAAGCCACAAAAGGCTACAATGCCACAAAAGGCCAACAAAGCCACAAAAGGCTACAAGACCACAAAAGGTCAACAATCCAACCACACAACCGTCTAGGGTTCCAAGGAACCCAAGAGAAACAAGCCCACAAGCTTGAACTCGCCGAATCTCCGAGGAGAACTCAAACCTATGCACCAAATGCAAGGGCAAGTCCTTCTCTCCCAAATTCCAACAAAGCTAAAAAAGCTATTAGGGGAATAAGGGAGGAAGAACACAAGAGGAGAACACAAAACTCTCCAAGATCTAGATCCCAATGATTCCTTCACAAAGAAGGGATTTAGCTTGGGGGGATTGTAGATATGGATCTCCTCTCTCAAATCCCTCAAAAAGATGCAAGAAACATAGGAAGGTAAAGGGGAGAGGGAAAGCTTCTTCAAGGTCAACAATGGAGGAGAGAGAGAAAGCCAAGAACCAAGAAAAGAGCTGTTACCCATGAAGGGGAAGAGGAGACCCTTTTAAAGGGCTCCCAGATCTGCCCGTTATGGGCAATCGCGACCATGGTCGGAACTTCCGGTGGGAGGCCGGAAGTTCCGGTGGCACACAGCCAACGGTCAAAAACTACGAAGCGAGAAACTAAAAACGCGAGTCCTGGTCGGAACTTCTGCCGGAACTTCCGGTGGGGGTGGAACTTTCAATGGAAGTTCCGATAGAAGTTCCATTAAATAGTCACAACCAAAACAGAAGGTTACTGAACATGAGCGGAACAAGAGCCGGAATTTCAATCGGTACTTTCGGCGGCAACTAGGCACAAGCGGAACTTTCGGTCCCTGGCCAGAACTTCCGGTGGGTGCGGAACTACCGGTGGAAATTCTGACTAAAGTTCCGTCAAATAAACACTTTCAAAACAGAAGTTACTGATCGTGAACGGAAGAAGAACCGAAACTTCCGGCGGCAAAATTCCCTAGCGGAACTTCCGATGAGTAGCCGGAACTTCCGGTCAGGGAAATTCCAGAAACCAGAAATGCAATAACTTTTGCATACGAACTCCAAACGAGATGAAACCAAATTTGATGGAAAGATAACGACGAATATGCATGTGAAGTATCCCCCAAGGTGTGGAGCCGGAAAACTCGCAAGATCAAAAACCGCAATAAGATATGCAAGTGGAATCCTTAGACGATGAACTAGAGCTTGTTATGATGATGACCACAAGCTCTAGATCCTCTCATGGACAAGAACCAAATAACAACCAAGAAATATGATGCTATGAATGCAAAGGTCTGAGCTCTATCCGAACGATGCAAATGAGACACCCGCTTGAGCGCCCCTCTTGATAGTACGACTATCTATCCTAAACCCGGTCTCCCAACTAACAACACGAGACTGGCGAAAAGGAAGCCCTATCAAGAACATACCTTTGCCTCGAGGAATCCACTTGAACTTGATGTAGACCGTCTTGTTCTTCTCAAGTGGGAACACCTTTCTTGTTTGCTCTTGCTCGCACTTGCTTGATGAAGACTTGCAAATTTCTCCCCCATACTCCATGGGGAAACCTCATCTTTGAACTTGTCGTCATAATGGCATGATCACGAGGATGGCAAGCTTCAAGCATGATATCTTCTAGAGATGGCGCATCTTGATCTCGCCCTTCTTCATCCCTTCTTGAGGTTGATCCATCTTGATGCAACTCTTTGCACATGTCTTGATCAACCTTCAAGCTCCTTATTTCTTCATGAATCTAATGGGTACAAAGCCCTTGGACATTTCTTCATCTTCCAACCTTGAGACAGTCGGACACTTGGATCAGTTCGGTTCAGTTGAAAAATACGTGCAAGTATAGTTTTGGTTGGGCCGAAGTATATATTATATGGGTTTAGTTTTGGTTCGGTTGCATAGCTTGCTCGCGTGGGTATGGTTGAGTTATGGTCCAGTTGTGAAACCATTCTCAGGTTTACTAGTAATATGCATGTTGCTTTCACCAAACACATTACATATGCTCTTGTTAAAATTAAGGAAGAGAAGTTAAAACACAAAGCTTCAATTCCTAGGAAAGTAGAAGATAGTTGGGAACCCATTATTAATATGCAAGTGAATGACTTTGATCTCAAAGATTCATGTGACCTTGGTTCTAGTGTCTCTATTATGCCTAGGAAGATTTATGAAATGTTTGATTTGCCATCTTTGGAAGATTGTTATTTGGATGTCCCACTTAATGATAATGCTAAGAAGAAACTCATGGGGAGTGTTAATGATGTTCTCATTTTGGTTAACAATGCTTATGTCCCTGTTGATTTCTTTGTTTTGGATGTTGAATGCAATGCTTCTTGTCCTATTACTTTGGGAAGACCTTTTCTTAGAACTGTTGGTGCCATCATTGATATGAAAGAAGGCACCATAAATATCAATTTCCATTCAAGAAAGGTATTGGACACTTCCCTATAAGGAGAGAGAAGTTTCTTTTTGCTCCTCCTTTGAAAGCAAGGTTTGATGTTAATGCTTCTTTATTTGAAAAAACTTGATTTCTTGCTTCTTGTGCCTAACTTAAAGGCGTTAAAGAAAAGTACTTGTTGGGAGATAACCCAAGAGTTTTCTTGAGTCTTGGAAGTTAATACTACAGTAATAATCTCTCCTTATCCTTTTTTGTTTGTTGTGCCAAGAATGACCTATAATGAGAGGGAAGTAAGATTTGGGGAGTTGCTGTCCCGAAACAGATCTTTGTGATCCACAATAAAAATTCATGAGGAGTATCTGTAAGTCGGATTGAGCTGAAAATTTATGAATAAATCTCCCAGTATGTTAGCTAACTTTAGTTAGTTCAACACTTTTTTATTTGAGGAACATAAGTTCTTCAAAAAATTTGGTTTCTACATGCTGGTGTGTTTTGACAGATTTCTGCCATTATTTGTATTTGCTTCTTATTGATTCCTTTTTGGGTTATTTTTGGGAAATTGAGCTTTTTTAAGGAGTTTATACAGTAGCTTGTGTTTTTAGTGAAAGTTTTGCTGTTATAAAGCTAAACCCAAGGGTCTATTATATTTTGAATACACTAATGTTGCTAATGAAGATTGTATGAAGTTTTGTACTAAGGAAAATTTCAGGTGTAGAGAGAGAATGATGCAATGAGATGAAGAATGGAAAAAAGCTCAAGCTTGGGGATGCCAGTCCGGTGTCACCCCAAGAAATATACAAGAGGTAAAAGCGTCAAAGCTTGGGGATGCCCAAGGCATCCCCTTCTTAATCAATAAAAATTTCAGGTCTTTCTAAACACTTCGTTTTTATTGTTTCATGCACTATTGTGTTGTTCTTGGAGTGTATTAGTTTTAGTTTGCTTTGCTTAAGTTGTTTAGTTTACTTGAATAAAGTAGTTTAGAGCCCCATTCTCGCTGTGTTGTTTCAAATAAGTTGATTGGTGTTGGAAAGGAGTAGAAAGTTCTTGCTTGAATAGTGCAAGAGGAGCTTGCTTTAACTGTGACTTAGACTTTAGCATGTCATGCTAGGTGTTGTTTTTACCTTGTGATTAGTGATTATTGCCGTAGCATTACTTGTTCCAAACAATTGGGATTGCTTAGTGTGCCTTGAAAGAATCATGCGTTGTTTTAGCATACAAAAACATAGTATTGTGGTATTCTCCTTTGATGCTTTGTTTGGGTTTACTTGACACATGCTCACACCATGTTATGACTATGAACAAGTCACCATAGCCTCTATGATCTTTTAGTCCTTGACTTGTAGTACCACTCTATGCTTTGATTAGTAATGTTTTGTCGCTCTGCATCATTATGACCATTATTGCTCTCTTAGTTGGTCGCTCTCATTCTTTTGCTAGCCTCCACTTGTATGAGTAAGCTCTAATCATGCATCCAACTCCCAAGAAACCAAGTTATTCCAAAGTGTCCACTATAAATTCCTATGCATGGTGTGTTACACCATTCCAAGTATATTCTTGTTATCAGCTATCTTCCAATTAAAAAGTATTTTGTTATGTGAAAACTTAGTGATTAAAGCTCTCACGAACTTGATGGCACACTTTATTTTTCTTGCCCCTAATAAACTTGAACCATTGTGTCATCTATGATGTATATGCTTGCACTTATACGTTGGAATTAGCAGAACCATGTTGTCATGGGGAACGCTTTCAACATTGCACTTGTACTTTGTACATAATTGATATCATGCTCTTTTGTCTATGGATGTCGTCGATGTGAAATGAAAGGGGAGCTTGTAAGTCCATAGAGTTATGTATTTTGTGTTAGAGAAATGCCTAGGCCACTAGCCTAAGCCATGCCTAATCATGGTGGAAAATTGCAGCATCACCATAGTGACATCTATGAAGCATTCTTCTTATAAAAAAGAGATTGAGAAAAAGAGACATATTGAGAAAAGAGGAAAGAGAGAAAAAAGCACCATATCCCATGGTAAATAAGAAGAATGCTGATGCCAACTTATAGTTTGTCAAGCATATACTCCATAGTTTGTTCATTTTAACCTTAATCACTTCAAGATGCTTATGATAGGGGAAATGAGGGCTGAAAGCTAACAAGTACCATAATTTTTGGAAGCTCTTTTTGAAACTTGAAATCCCTGCTTCCCTTTATGAAGGGCCTTTCTTCCACCATTATATCGAGTCTCCACCTTCTACCTTTAGGCACCAGTTAAGAGAGCATAGTTGCCATTCTTAGTTCTATGTGCATTGTCCCAAAACTTATTGATTGATGCATATTGTTGATATTACTTGTTCTTGTGCTATTTGTATCTAGTCACTCTTATGAACTTTGAAGGTGTCATATGCATCTATTTGCTACTCTATGAGGGACAAGCTGAATGCCACTATGCTATGTTTTCTGTATGTGAAACAAACAAACGTTTTTCAATGCATGTTATTCATAATATTTGTTTGTAGCCTTTCATGTTGCATGCATAGTTACTTTGTCTTACTGTTAGAACTCCATCTTTCATGCTCATATTTAGAATTCTTTGATCCCAGCTTTCAATGCTTGCAAATGGTTTGATCTTGGTTTTGATGGTGCATGTCACCTCAAAAATTATTCTTTTATCAATTACCTACTCGAGGATGAGCAGGAGTTAAGCTTGGGGATGCTTGATACGTCGGAAACGTATCTATAATTTTTTATGTTCCATGCTTGTTTAGTATCTACTTTGCTTTGTCCACACTTTGAGATGCTTTTCATATGTTTTCTGGTACTAACCTATTAACAAGTCGCCATAGTGCCAGTTGCCTGTTTTCTGCTGTTTTTGGTTCCAGAAAAGCTAGTAAGGAAATATTCTCGGAATTGGACGGGACAAAAGCCAAAGTCAATATTTCATCAAGGAGAACACAGAGTCCAGAGGAGAGATGGAGGGGAGCCACAGGGTGTCCGCACCCCTAGGCGCGAGCCCACCCTTGGCCGCGCCTGGGCAAGGTGTGGGCCCCCTAGCCGCCTCCTAGCCTCGCCTCTTCGCATATAAGAAGCCCCCGATGCCTAAACCCTAAGTACCCGATCAATATTCCACGAAATTGTCTGTAGCCGCCTCCACCATCGTATCTAGATCGAGGGGATCTGAAGCTCTTCCCGGCACCCTTCCGGAGGGGACATCATCTCGGAGGCCTTCTTCTTCATCATGCCAGCCTCCGGTATGAAGCGTGAGTAGTTCCACCTTGGACTACGGGTCCATGTAGTAGCTAGATGATCGTATGTCCTCCTTTGTGCTTTCATGTCTAGATCTCGTGAGCTCCGTTCATGATCAAGATCTCATCTATTTGTAATCATGCATGTTGTGTTTGCGAGGATCCGATGGATATTGAGATTACTATGTCAGGTTGATTAATGATTTTGTCTTATTGATTCTATCATGTCTATGTTGTTTGCGATCTTGCATGATCTCCGCTGTTAGTAGTTATCTTGGCCAAGTAGTTGCTAGTAACTCCAAGAGGGGGTATTTATGCTCGATAGTGGGTTCCTGCCTCTATTTAATCAAGGGAAGTGACAGAAATCTCTAAGGTTGTAGATGTGTTGTTGCCACTAGGGAGAAAACAACGGTCTCTTGTTCATGGAACAAGTGAATTGTTTACCTTACACACTTTGCTTAAAGCAGTTGTCTGTTGCTTGCAACTTAATCGAGTGGGTTGAATAACCCAAAGGCGGACTTCTAGTCATAGATGCAGTTGGATGGCGGTCTATGTATCTTGTTGTATTGTCCAATTGAATCTCATAGGATCTTTATGTCTAGTATTGCATTGTTATGCCTTGCTCAGTCCTGTCAATTGCCCTGCTGTAATTTGTTTACCCAGCATGCCATGTTTGTTTATCTAAGAAGAACACCTCTAGTGAACTATGGAACCGGGTCCAATCTTTACCATTGATACATCTTCCATTGTTACTGTTTACTTTCTGCAAACCATCATCACCTTCCATACCATATAGTTAATCCTTTGTTATAACAACCGGTGAGATTGACAACCTCACTGTTAGTTGGGGCAAAGTCTTGAGTTTGTGTTGTGCAGGTATCCAAATTTCTTGCAACACCTTTGAGACGTTTCCTTCCTCCTACTGGTTCGATAACCTCGGTTTCTTACTGAGGGAAGACTTGCTGTTGTGCTACATCACACCTTGCTCTTGGGGTTTCCCGATGAAGCGCTCCCACGTTGACACATCGCCGTCACTAAGGTAATGTTCTCATATGACATATGTAATAGAGGTTGACTGGAAACAGGTGCAAAAGTTTAAGCCAGAGCATTTCTATGATGTGACTATGTCATGTGAATGAGAATGACGGGACAAAGACATAGATATTGTGCATAAAGATGACCTTATTAGTCATACAAGTATTGAAGCAGCTGGCGTAGATAACACGCTTGCGGATACATGTGACTGTACATAAGATAGATAAGTAGATTGTCACTATTAAGATTAGTATAGTCGACACAACGAACAAGAAACTGAGTCTAGCTAATGAATCTCATGATATAGATGATGAATATAGTAAGAAAGATCTGCTAGTGTCCTGATATATGTATAATGATGATGCTAGGGCTAAAAATGATGAAGTTGATGATGATTAGATTGTTGTTTCCATATTGTGCAATGAGATTAAGAATAGTGATTTGTTTTGATTTTCTTTTTGAAAAATGAATAACTGGCACTTAAAGACGATTTACTATTGGATTGTGTTCCTTTGTCTATTACTCTCTCCATCTATAGATATAAGACGTTTTAGTTTTGCGAAACGACTGTATCTAGACGACTTCTATGTATAGATTTGAAGTTAACCTATACACTCAAAGATATCTAGATATATTTATTTCACAAAATTAAAATAATTTATATTATGCATACAATATATATAGAACACGAGGAGTCGTGATATTTTCATCGTATACCTAATCAAATGTGCTCTTATATATTAAAATAACGCAATTTGTAATTTCAGACCGGTCGGTGGACGTTAATTTATAGCGGACGTTCCGACAACTAGTGCATGCATGCGTTACAATTTAAAATAGTTGACATCAGCATTTAATGTAAAAATTGAATATTTAAAAAGCTTTGTAGCTCAAACGTGTATCGGATTGAAAATCCGTTTTTACCGTTGAGCTAGTTGCGACGAGATATTCGAAATTAGATCTCATGTTGATATGTTTTGGAGAAAAAAATAGACCAAAAGGTTACCCACCTCTAACATGTGAGTTATCCATATCATATTATATAAGTTATCCACCCTATAACACATAAGTTATCCATCGTATAAACATGTTACGTAGAAACGTTTTCGCATGTCTCACATGGATAAATTTTATTTTTTGCCTCATAAAATCTCGGTTGCCACACGTATTTTAGCCGCGATAGTGGCTATAGGCGATGAAACTGAGCCGCTGGACTACTGTTTACGTGGTACATTATCCACTATAACTTATGATGGTGGGTGGGGCATAAGACCCCGTTTATTATATCATATGTAAAAAATCTTAGATTTAGTTATTTTAAACAAATTATGCTTGATGATTGACGCGGTAGACTTTCGAAAAGTCGTTTGTAAGGCGCAAGAACGACGACGGATGACGAAACCGAGCCGTTAGAATAACTTTCATGTTTTATCTGTGGACAAACTTTTGTAGAGATGGATAACTTACATGTTATTAAATAGATAACTTACATGTCGAAACCTGGATAACTCTCGTGTTATCAATGAATATTTTTTAGGTAAAAAAAGGTTTACCGATCCCTAATACGTGGGTAATCTATGTTAAAAAATGTAAGTTATCCTTCATATATCATATAAGTTATCCACTATATAAATAGGTGGGTGGGATGTTCTCGTATTTCTCATATGGGTAAGTTTTATATTTTTTCGTCTCATAAAAGCTCGGCTATCCCATATATTTTAGTTTAGTTAATTAAATGTAAGCTATGAGCTAATTGGGACACGGTAGCCTAAGTATTATGGTATAGAGACTTTATCATCGTCGATGCGTACCCTAACACCATTTAAGGCTTTGTCACCTGTACGCCGTGGTAGCGGTGACAGACGATGAAGCTGAATCGATAGAATACTGGTCGTGCATGTTCATTACTTAGGGTGATGACTGGGTGGGACATAAAACCTTATTTATTATATGCAAGAGAAGTTTAGATTTAGATCTTTAAAAAAAATTATACTTAATGTTTGTCGTGATAGCCTTTTAAGTTTGAGTAGCTCATACTCTGCTAGAGCGGTGACTGACGATGCAACTGAGCCTTTAGAATAACTTTTATATTCTTGTGAGTATATTTTTTAGTGATGGATAACTTATATATTATTAACCGGATAACTTATATGTACGATTTAGATAACTTATGTGTTAGCGGTGGATAACATTGAGGTCAATTTTTTTTCCATCAAAACGTACCAATATGTGATCTAGTTTCGAAGCTCTTGTTGCGACTAACTCAACGGTAAAAACGGATCCTAAATCCGATTAATGATTTGAGCTACAAAATCTTCTGATTTTTTAAATTTTACATTTAATTCTGTTGACATCAGCAGTTTTATTTGTATTTACCTGTCACGCCTGCCAAAATTTGTAAATCCTAGAACGTTTACCGGATAACAAAATTCTAACAGAAAAACAAATGCGCTCTCACAAGTGCCAGTTTACTCATCATGTCATAAAGTCCTCAATATATTTGGCCTGTTTGGCCCTTGTAGCCCAGCCCAATTTCCCTGCTGCCTGAGCTCCGCAGCTAAACCTCGGTCGCTTGAAAATTCCAAGCTGGCGCCGGCGGCCTCCCCACTAGAAACCTCCGCCCCGTCGTCCCAAACCCCGCCTCTCGCGGTCTCACCGAACAATTCCTCCTTGATGTCCTCGTCTCAGTGTCTCGTCCTCCTCCTCCCTTCCCCTCTCTCCCCGCCTCCGCTTCCTCGCATCGTCGCCCCTATCGCACTCTCCTGGCGCCCTACCACCGGTCGCCACCTCCCGCGCCTCGCCGCTAAGCTCTGCCTTCCGCCACTCGCGACCTCCTCGTCCGGCGGATTCGCCGATGGCAGTTGCGGCGGTGGGGGTGGGGTTGGCGGAGGAGGAGGGGGGTGGGGATGGCAAGGGGGAAGAGGAGACCCTCCTGACGACCCCGGTGACGGGTGGCGACGGTGGCTCCAGTCCCTCCACCCCGAGTTTTTCCTCTTGTTCCTGCTCCTCCAGTCCGACGCCTTCGCTTCCATCCCATCCGCCCTCGCCGATGCCCTCGGACCGACCGGCGGCGACCGCGGGAGCGTCTGGGAGGTGAGGGGCAGCGGGCGTACGCTGCTCGTGCCGAACCCGAACGGGACCTCATACCTCGTCGCGGGAGACGATAAGCGGAAGCATGAAGATGGGATGGAAAAAGGGAGTGCTGGCCATGGTGAACTGAACGCTCTGCGGAGGCAACTTGAACGGTCATGGCGGCGGTGCACCGATTTTGCTCTTCAGTTGCTGCTGCCTGATGGATACCCGCATAGCGTGAGCAGTGATTACATGCAATACTCGCTGTGGCGCGGAGTGCAAGGTGTTGCCAGCCAGATCAGCGGCGTGCTCTCCACGCAGGTACCGTAATGCTTATGTTAATTATGTTCAGTTCTTAGTCTGTCAGGTATAATTTAGCATTTCAATCGAGTGATGTATTCTGCAGGCGTTACTGTATGCAGTTGGTTTGGGGAAAGGAGCCATACCGACTGCTGCCGCGGTGAATTGGGTGCTGAAAGATGGGCTTGGCTACTTGAGCAAGATACTCTTGTCGAAATTTGGGCGGCATTTCGATGTTAACCCAAAGGGATGGCGTCTGTTTGCAGATCTTCTGGAGAACACAGCTTATGGGCTGGAGATTTTGACTCCAGTCTTTCCTCACCTGTTTGTTCCCATTGGTGCAGCTGCTGGAGCTGGCCGATCAGCTGCTGCTCTGATACAGGTCAGGACTGTTTATTTCTGTTTGTGGTATGGCTTATTGGATTATAATAAGCATTACAATGTTCCTAAGTCCCATCCTGTTCAGATCACTGGCGAAACCCCCTTATTTCTTCGTACCATTCAAATCTGGAACCAGTTTACAGAACTAAATTTATTGATTGGACAAATTTTACAATCTAGAACATTAACTTTTATGACATATTAAGGTCACACAAATATCTGTATAGGTCTTGTATGTGCACATAAATAAACAACTTATTTCAGTCCTTAAACAAGCATTTCCTCTGACAATATATAAATAATATTACATATTTCCCAGTAAGTAAAAATAGTACTCCCTCCGATCCAAAATAAGTGTTGGAGACTTAGTACAAACTTTGTACTAAATCAGTACCAAAAATCACTGACACTTACTATGGATCGGAGGGAGTACTTATAATTTCTACAACAGCATGATGCTTTCTTGAGTTTGAATTGAGATCCAACTTGTGGAACAAGTCAGTATTCCTATATATAATGGACTAGCGTGTAACCCTTTGATCAATCAATCAATAACAGAAGTTCCAGTATGCTTCTCAGCCTCTCTTTCATGCCAGGAACAAGCCCTGTCGACAGATAATAGAGGGTGATCACCCTATCGCTTGTGTTTGGACTTTTATCCTACCCAATTTATTCCATTGTGGACCAAGCTCCATAACAAGTTCTATGTAAGGATTATTTTGTTCCAGGCACGATGTGATAACAGATATCCTTTGTAATGATCAAGACTGCTTAAATAGTTAGTATATCGTATGCCATGTCCACTGCACAGATTCAGCCTGCATCCATTAGCTGTCATTTCGTCTGGCATTGTATATGCGAGCCTTTCTTTCTCGGCCGATGAAGAAATCTACTTTATTTGGTTACCTACTCGATTCATCGAACAATCTATGTCTTATGTGATCATCAGCCATTGAGAGGAAAAAATATGCTATGTTTGATCTGTACATACTTAGTTACTTATTAATGTTTCTAACAACTATTTACCATCTATAATAGTATCTAACTGCCGGTCAAATGATTATATGGTGGTGTATGTACTTGGACCGTTTATCTGTCCGGTCGGATTGAGTTTTTTACATAAACATTATCCATTGTTATGTGCTATTACTACTAGCATTCCTATTCATATCTTTCTCAAACTTGGCGTTCCAAATTTTGTTCCATTTATAATAGTTCCTAATTGCTCATAAAATTATTGTATGGTGGTGTGTATACTTGGAGCATTTATCTTCCCGGTCAAATTGAGTGAAATATATAAGCATTACCGATGTAATCTACTGCTCCCCACAAAAAAGAGTGTTCTATACTACCGTTCCAATTCATATATGTTCTCAAATTTCATATAACATACTTTGTAGACACTGTGTGCATTATTTCTCAATAAGGTGATGCATTAATTGAGTTCTAGAAGTTCTCCTTTGCTGAACTTCTACCATTTCCATGTGCAGGCTGCCACAAGAAGTTGTTTCTATGCTGGTTTTGCTGTCCAGAGAAACTTTGCTGAGGTGAAGTCCATCTATCCTTATTTCTGAACAGATTTTGCTGAACATTTGTTTCACATGTCTATGGAATAGTTTCTTTTACTCATGTATCAGTCTTTCGTACATGAGATTATTGTATGTAAGCTGATGCCTTGCAGTATCATGGGCATTGGCACTTTTCGATAGTTGCATGAGCACGGGATACGTCTTATCTCTTGGTGTGTTATGCTCTAGATTATGTTGATTTTGGAAAGTATTTATCGGAATTTGAGCTAGATTAATGATCTCATCTCAAGCTGGTTTTTTAATTTGTCTAGATCAGATGTGAGATAAAGATATTGAGTCATACAGTGGACAAGTTAAGTCATACCTGTGGAAGCCTACACACTGTAACTTATAAGATGAACAAAGAATGAACAATTAGTTTTCTCTCCCCAAAGTATTATCCCTCATCTAAGCCCCATTTCGCGTAATCTAGTGTCTAAGACTCCTTCAAGCCATGCAAGTCCCGGCATGTGATATTTAGTATTTACCATGTCTACTTACACCGGTGATGATTACCTTAATATTTTTTGTTCCCTTTATTTATGCATCTAAAGCTATAGTAGAAGATGCTATTCTGAATCCTGCAAGACATGTTTCTACGAACCTATCTCAGATCTTGCTTACCTTTTATATCGTCATTTATGTTAGGGAACATATTGTATGCACACACATATTTCTGATTGTTTGGATATTAGAGTTATCAGCCCCACTTTGCAGTGCCATCAATAGCTGTATAGTACTATTGTTATTCTATAGGCTGCACTCCTGCCATTTTTAGTCTTGAAAGGAACTGTACGTTGACCTTTACCTGTTAAGTAAGATATAAGTTAGTCAATACTACATCTTTGTCTCATTTTGTATTTGCGCTTGAGTGACTGAAATGAATTGAGTTATGTCTCAGGTCATTGCAAAGGGTGAAGCTCAGGGAATGGTTAGCAAGTTTCTTGGCATAATGCTTGGCATAGCATTAGCGAACCAAATTGGCTCATCAGTACCATTGGCTCTTATTTCATTTGCGGGTGTTACTGTAGTTCACATGTACTGCAATCTTAAGTCTTATCAATCAATTCAGCTGAGGACGTTGAATCCTTACCGTGCAAGTAATTTTATTTTCTCCTTTGCTGCAAAACTACATTATGTCATGTTTATGTTTTCATAGTCCTGAATCCTCTCATGTCAACATCCATTCTGTGACTAATAGTTAAAATGCTTTGCTAGATAAATCAGTATCTTTCGATGCATAAAACGTCAGACTTCATTGAACTAGGCAAAAGTCCACTTGTATTCACTTCTTTTGGGGCTAAATATTGAATTCTATTTTACAATCATAGCTTGTATGCAAATTTGTCAATTTTAATGCATGGTATTGAAGTGATTATCATGGAAGACAAACCACAAATATGGATGGCACTGGCAGCATATAAAAAACTGGCCAGTATGACCCAGTGTATATTTTTAGTAGAACTATGTTTGCTGTAACACATCTTGGTTTTCATCAATGCACCTAACTACATTTTGTAAAGAAGTTATTTACTCCCTCCATGCCAAATATAGTGCATAGTAGTTCTGTTCTAAGTCGAACTGTAAAGTTCAATCCTTTCATCTTGCATATATTTCTTCTCTATAAATAAAATTTACTGTCGGGGCTTCCCCTACAGTTTTCAGCTCAAAAAAATATTAGCATTAGAAAATCAAACATGGATTGTTGTTGGTGTTTTCAATAGATAACATTCTTTTCTTTTACTCCCATATTTTGGGTTTACACTCTATGCCACATTATGTTGTTTTCTACCTTTCTCTTCTTTTTTCATCTCTGACAAACGTGCCAGCATACATGTATATTTGTACATATTAGCTCACTGCATGTTTGTGTTATGTTTTTTCCTACCCCAACTTGATTGGGACAAAAGGCTTGGTTTTTGTTGTTATGTTTGTGTTATGTTTTTCTTTGGCATTAAACAGTGCTTAAGGATGTCTTTAAGTATTTGATTAATAATTATTTTCCATAGGTTTGGTATTTAGTGAATATTTATTAAGTGGACAAATTCCTTCCATCAAAGAGGTTAATGATGAGGAACCACTTTTTCCAAATTCGTCTGTGGGTTCTCAAATTAAAGTAAGTCAAGAATACCTTTTGCTGTCCTCTCTGCTTCAGTGTATCGCTAACCATTTCTGCCTTCTGTCCAATATAGTGCCTAGTTCTTAATGTATTACCTTTCTAAGATATTATTTTAATCAACCAATACCAAAGTAACAGATCTATTCACAAAGAATATTTTATTTCATTTTAAAAAATAGTGAGGACTACAGTCTATGTTCTACATGCGCTTGGCGATGTCTAAATATATAATCATGCCTTTTTTGTTAGAATTAGTATAAATGGACAATTCTTTTGATTGAGCACAGTAAAGTAATATTATTGCCCATGCCCACGATCGATTCAAAGAATGTTTTGCTGCTTGATTTTATATTATTAAATCTCATTATGTTTTGTTGTTTTTGATTTGTTCACCAGCAAAGCGAGATTTTATCAGCAGAAGCAAAAGATGCTGCAGATACAATCTGTCGACGGTTACAGTTGGGTTCTAAGCTTAGCGAAATAATTGAGAACAAAGAAGATGCACATGCACTGTTTGATTTATACAAAGATGAGCAATACCTTGTTACGGATTACAAGGGGAAATTTTGCGTGAGTTCATCTTGGATCAGCTATTTCCTAAATTTTGTTCTGCTATAACTAATTAATTAACATGTTACCTGTCCTTTATAGATTGTTCTTAAAGAAGGATCTTCCCCAGAAGACATGCTCAAATCTATATTCCATGTTAACTATCTGTACTGGTTGGAGAAATATATGGGTTTCAAACCATTCAATGTTGCGTCAGAGTGTCGACCAGGTGGAAGGCTTGAAGCATCACTGGATTATGCTCAGAGGAGTTTACACATGTCAAACTTGATGGTTCAAACAGTGGCTGGGTTATGGATGGTCTGATTGCTAGACCCTCTCCTGTCAGAGTACGCCTTGGAGGTGCTCCTTGATTACGACTCCTCAATTTTCCCACATCTACGATTAGTAGAGTTGTACAGAACGCCCATTCTTTAATCAGTTTAGGCACACAGCTAAGCTATGTGAATGCCGTTTAACTTTTTTGTCGTACGGAGCAAGTTTATGAACCAGCAGTCTTTAATCTTTGAGTAACTGGAATAAGCTGCGAAGTTGATCCTCTGGTTGTTATAATAAGGCTGGAGCTGGTTAGTACTCCCTCCGTTTAGAAATATAAGATATTTTAGATTTATGAATAAGATGTATCTAGACACCTTTTAGTGTATAGGGAGTGTCTAGATACATCTCCTTCCCAAACCTAAAACATCTTATATTTCTAAACGGAAACCTAAAACATCTTATATTTCTAAACGGAAGGAGTATATCTTTGGTCTTGTTTTTTGCAAGACTATTTTTTTTGTTAGTACTCCCTCCGTTTCAAAATATAAGATGTTTTAGCTTTGTGAAGCAAATGTATCTAGACTACTTTTAGTATAGAGGTTCACTCATATTTGGAATGAATCTACACACTAAAACAAGTCTAGATACATTCTCTTCACAAACCTAAAACATCGTATATTTTGAAACAGAGGGAGTAGTTGATTTTTGAAGCTTGTTGTGTCGTTTTCTGCTCACAGAAAATAAGAGTACTTCTCTGGCAATTACAGAAATGAGTATAGTAATAGAGGTTATTAGCAGGTGTGTGCTTGATACAGAGCAGTAGTTTGCAACATGTTTCCAGAATCTGATCAAATATGTTCTCTGGGGATACCAGAATGCATGCCTCCGATTTTCTGGAACATATTACTAAAGTTAAATCATCCCAGCTTGCGTATAGTTGACCACGTACACATCATAAATTTAACTAATTAACATGCCATATTTACACTTTTGTATATACTGCATAACGTAAGAAACTGAACCAGATTGTTGTCATGTATATCAGCAATCTGATACAAATAGCCAAACCGTCTGAAGCTTGCACAGCGAAAGTCTTTTTTTTTGAAGAGTACGCCATTGACATACCAAATTTTTATAGAAATAGCAAACCATTTACAAGAAGCCAAAGCTTCCTCTGCGAACAGAGGATGTTGGCACACCTTACTCACAGCACACCTACTCTCACCTCTCCTCAAGCCTACTCTCGTGTGACAGCGACACTGTCACTGTGCGCGATCGGTACAGTTAATAGAGGATAATTACCAGGTGTTTGTTTCAGACACATCACTGCTTGTAGTTTTCTAGGAGAACATCTGTCTATAGTTGGATCAAACATGTTCCGTGGGGATACCAGAAATGTCACCAATTATCTGGAACATATTATTAGAATCAAATCAAATCATCCCATCTTATCTTACATATAGTTGACCACATATAACAATACAACAATAATATACACTCACACTTGTGCACAGTATAAAGATACTGAACCAGATTTCATCTCACATATATCCGCAATCTGATACAAAGATTCCTCCAACAAAACCGCTTGGAGGATTAAGCTCCATTTGCGCAGTGAACTTGTTGAACTTTGCAGCCCAGCTCTCTGGTCATGACGAGAAGCGCAGAAACCACAGCTGAGACAACACTAAGCCTGGCGGCTAGCGCCTTCAGTGTTGCGCCGGGCGCAAATATCGACGCCATGGCCAGCGCATAGCCGGCAGCCAGAAAGGACAGAAGGATTTGGGTTATAGGTTTCTGTGTTGGAGACATGATCACGGTTTCGAGGCAGACACAATTACGCAGAGAGAAAGCATGATCTGGTCTTTCATCCCTGATGCTGGCTGAGCATCAACTGACATTTTTCTTTCTTCTTCCCTCTCTCTTTCTCCTCCACAACTTTCTGGATTCAACAAATAAAGGAGCCAAGGGATGGAATTGTTCAGGGGAAGGTTCTTGGATGGATGGTGCATGAGAATCGAGGCGAAAACTCTACTCTCCGGACGCGGACATGGCATATATATGATGGTGGTGAAAATGACACGAGATGGGATCGATGCAACAATTGTAAAGGGAAATATCAAGCTTGCAATATTAAGGGGTGCTATCCAGTAGAGACCCTTTTGAGGACCATTTTGCCTTGACCTGTAATAATAAACAAGAAATAAGACTACACATAAGATGAGCGATTGGCTACAAACACAAGACTAGCACCAAACTGAACTTCAAAAGCGATCTGTACTCCATGCAAAAAAGGTTGCAAACAAGCGATATCCAGGGAAAAGGGGAGAATAAACTGACCGAAAACGCGGAGGAGCGATATGTTGCGGTGCTCGGAGGAAGTATTACTATTCTGTCTCATGGCCACAAAAATTCAACCAAGAACACAAGAATTACTGGAGAAATCCAGCTCTCCTAGTAACAGGCTCGATCTGCTTGGGTTTGGCTGCGACTGCGAGGCACAAGCTGCTGTGTCTGCTAGATACTCTGACAGGCTCGATTTGCTTGGGTTTCGCAATGAGACTCAAGCTGATGTATCTGTTAGCTACTCACACAGGCTTGATCTGCTTCGTTTTGGCAACGAGACTCAAAGCAGCTGTGTATGCTACTCTGACAGTCTTGACCCGCTTCGGTTTTGCAGCGAGGCTCAAGCTGCTGTATCTGCTAGCTAGGTTTGGCAACGAGTTTTCGTTGTGGCTTCTGACTTCTGTTGAGAGTCGAGAGGACATTCTTATAGGAAGCATGCACTGCACCAATGAGGCCTATCCTATCAGCATTTCTTGGTGCTTAATATGTCGCCGGCCAAAATCTTTGCGGCCGAGCTTTTGCGACGACTTTGATGTAACTTCCTGCAAATCACGAGGAAGATGATGCAGTTGGCCTTATAAGAGTAAAAAATGTGGGCTTGTTGAATTGGTCATGGTCGATGGCCATCTAGGTGGCGTTTCTAATATAAAAAAGTGTCATCTCTAGGTGGCTTTATTTTTATGATTAAAAAGTGTCATCTAGGTAGCGTTTCTAATATAAAAAAGTGTCATCTAGGTGACCTTGTTTTTATGATCAACAAAATACTACTCCCTCCGACCCATATTAATTGACTCACATTGTCTAGATTTGAATGAATTAGACACTATTTAGTATATAGGTTCAGCCAAATTTTGACAAATCCAAGTCAATCAATATGGGTAGAAGGGAGTATTAAAGTGTCATCTAGGTGGCGTATCTAGTATAAAAAAAGTACTCATTTGCCGGGAGACTAGAGTTAGCTTGTCGTGTTGTATTTTTGTTGAAAATCTTTATTTGTGTTTTCTGAATTTAATCATACTATAGATGACCTCATGACCATGCGTATGCCCCGTTCTCCATGTCTTCTTGCCGTGTCAAACCTTTCATATTATATTATTGCCACCGTCCACGCTTTTCATTGTATACTTTCAGCAAAAATTGAGGCATGGACTATGTCTTGTCTTGGGTACTATTGTATAGCTAGTGACACTGCAGCCAGAAGTTCAGCTTGGATTATATCAGCACATAATACGTCGGAATGAAATGGATCTTTGGATTATCTAGATATGCCGATTCTTGGTGTTGAAGGCAACTGAATCATTTGTACACGTCATCGCCAATCTATACCTACTTATAAAAGCCGAAACGTTTCTTTGATTTGGTCTGTTTTAAAATAGTTTTACCCATGGAGTTTAGAGATATTACTTTGTCTATCACCGCCAAGTCAAAATATCAATTCGTTTCTTATACTCCTCGAGCGCCGCCTGGCCGTCCTCCACCGATCCCAACTGTAGATTTGTGGTACTTAATTATCTTAGGAGATTACAAAGTGTTTATATAGGCCAAGCCATAGGCGGCCGACCCAAACCCTAACTTGGGGTACAAGTACTCTAGTCTAACACCCCCTCCCCCTCCCTCCCCCCCCGCAGTGTCAACATAGGGTTCAACAACATTGAGACTAAACCGAATATTAGAGAATGACAAGGTAGCAAGCCCCTTGGTAAAAATATTTGCAAACTGCACAGAAGTTGGGACATGAAGAACTCAAACTTGCCCCAATGCAACCTTCTCGCGAACAAAGTGAATATCAATTTCAACGTACTTGGTCATGCGATGCTGAACTAAATTGCTGGACATATAAATAGCTGAAATGCTATCACAATAAATAACAGTGGCATGCTGAATGGGGCAATGCAATTCCGACAGGAGATAGCATAGCCAAATTGTTTTAGCAACTGTGTGTCCAACGGTCCGGTACTCTACTTTAGCCGACGACCGAGAGAGTATAACATGTCTTTTAGAGGACCATGAAATTAAATTATTACCAAGGAAAACACAAAAATCAGACATGGATCGACGAGTATTCGGCCAACCAACCCAGGCTGCATTGAAATAAGTTGTCAATGAAGTGGGAGATGAAGATTTGAGGTGAAGACCATGATCTAAAGTGCCTTTGAGGTAACGAATAATACGTTTGACGAAATGAGGAATGCGAGGCTCATGCATATAAAGACAAGCTTGTTAGACAGCAAAGGAAAGTTCTGGATGTGTGAGAGTCAGATACTGTAGAGCGCTTGTTAAGCTTCGATATAAACTAGAATTAAAAAAAGGTTCACTGTCAAAGGAAAGTTTGAAAGTGGTGTCAACATGGGTTCGGGAGGGCTGGCAATCAAGCATGCCTGCTCAAGATAAAATGTCTAATATATATTGGCGTTGAGAAAGAAAGAGACCATGGAAATCACGAGTAACAGAAATATTGAGAAAATGATGAAGAAGACCGAGATCAGTCATGGAGAATTCTATATTGAGAAGAGAAATGATGTGCGGTGACCCAGCATACCACTGCATGATGTAGTACACTATAGTCATTGACATAACACCAATGAAACATCGTTCACTAGTATTACATCCCTCAGAGTAGTACAACAGAAACATAGCAGGTCCAAGACATGACTATAGGTTACAACTCAACTCTTTACACAAGATCCAGAGAACAGTCTAGGTTAAAGAGAGAGAAAGAAACTTCTTACAAAGAAGAATCAGGAATAAATAACTCATAGCTATCATACTTATAAAAGTAGTAGCTGATCTACTAGGCTTGCATTGCTGCTATTGCAATACTCTACAGAAGTAGGTTCCATGGTTAGAAATTCTATTCTTATCTAATCAGCAACGTCGTCTTCACTTGAGTTGATGTATATGTTGACTTCCTTGACTTCATTGAAGAGTTTTAGCTTTTAATGATGATTCCTAGAGCATAACTTGATGTAGACGTCGTCTGCACTGGCTTTAGAACCTAGCAAGGGTTAAGAAGATACTTTGAGTACAAGCGTACTCAGCAAGTTCACTAAAAAATGAGTGTTTGATGATATATCTACAGCCACAGACCATAGGTCGTAGGCAATGCAGGTTTTCGTAAACATTTCTTCAAAGGTTGCTTTTATTCTGAAAAGCTATGTCCGTCAGCCTTCACGGGTTTACCAGAACATTCATGGAGTTCCTTTCCCGCCATGTTCGCAGCTCCTTCCCGGAACAGGGAGTAACAAGTTACAGTTCTTACACTCTACAGAGGTGCGTCACTTTACCCATGAGAGATCTTAGCTTTGTTGCACATCCGAATTTCAGGTTCGTTCACACTTCCTTGGTGTGAGGACCAGACTAAGATCCAAGCCAATCACTGCCTTCTCCACGACCCCGCATGTCTCCTTGGTGTACGCCAGCCCACCTATTGAATTACGGCAATGGCAGTACAGACCGTTCAGATGCCGGAACTATCATGGGACGTTGAGGGCTCCCACCCATATGTTGCATATCCTCTACGAATTACCATAAATAATATGCGTGCTATGAGTGATAATAGCCACGACCCGCACATCCAGTTCCATGCGAGAGGGAAAAGATACAGCTGACTTTTTCGTCCCATTCCAAATCTCATGGTCAACGCGTAATATACGGCGCAAGAATCACTGGCGACATTGGTTGTTAAGTCCTAGATAATATGTTCCTTTACCACCAGAACTCTTATAGTAGGTTATTACTGAAGGGTTTCGCAGCATAGTAAATCAAAATTTTCTACGGATGCGAACAGAGGGAAAGCCAAGATCTAATCTAGGAGATGCAAACAACGAGAGAGATTGGATTAGATCTTCATACCCTTGAAGATTCGGTGACAGCGAACGCTTGCAACGTGGGTGATGTGGTCGTACTCGCTTCTCCTCCTCGCGGGCCGATCCGATCTAGCACCACAAGTGGCGGTGCCTCCGGGAGATGCACGAGTGCAGCACCTCGACGTCTCCTCCTTCCTCGGACCAGCAAGTATGGTGGAGAGACGGATTGGATCTACAACACGACGGCGTGGTGTATATGGTGGAGAATTTCTGCAGCAGGCTTCTACAAAGCAAATGGAGGGAGAGAGGAAGGCGCAGGCGGATAGGGTTGGAGGAAGGTGTGGGGGTGGTGCGCTGACCCTCTTTATATAGAGGTGCGGCAACCCTAGCCCTCCCAAGCCAAACCGGCTGACAAGGAGGAGTGGGGGGCAAGGAAACCCCCCTTCTAGAAGCTCCAATTAGGGTTTTATCCCTTCTTGGCCGGTTGGGCCCTATGGGGCCTTGTGCCCCTGGACCAATGCGGCCAAGGCACTCCCTCATAGGCACATGCTCCCTCCCGGAAGGTGTGTCCACGTTGGTCTCCTTCCGGAAGGTTCTAGAAGCTTTCGGTACAATACCGATTAACCCGGAACAATTCCGAACTCCAAAAACTGCACTTCCTTATATGAATCTTATTCTCCGGACCACTCCGGAACCTCTCGTGATGTCCCGGATCCCATCCGAGACTCCGAACAAAAACTCATAAACCAATTATGCAATCTATCCTAGCCGAGACACGTTAAGTGTGACCTCGGGTTCGAGAATATGCGTACATGATCTTCTATCAATAATCAATGGGTCTGACACCCATATTGACTCACACATTCATCGATGATCATATCGGATGAACCACGATGCCGGATTCAATCCATCCCATATATATATTCCCTTCGTCTCGATATTTTACTTGCACGAGATTCGATCGCTTGCAGTCATACCTAGTTCAATCTCGCTCACAAAGAAGTACCTTAATCGCTCCATAATCCGATATCACTTTGTGATTAACTCCTTAACCACATGCTTGCAAGCGGTGTTGATATCGACCGAGTGGG
The DNA here is from genome assembly GCA_030063025.1 of Avena longiglumis. Taxonomy (NCBI): domain Eukaryota; kingdom Viridiplantae; phylum Streptophyta; class Magnoliopsida; order Poales; family Poaceae; genus Avena; species Avena longiglumis. Next base: position 468,036,943 of record CP125976.1, read on the forward strand.
CCCAAGTATATCTCTCCGACTTGGGAGGGACAAATCCCATCTCGATACATACAACCCAATGATACTTTCCGATCACCTGAGAGACACCTTTATGATCACCCTCTCATAGGATGAAGTTTGATGACCTCAAAGCTTTCTTCCGATACCAGGGAGTTGTATTATCTCATGGTCTAAGGAATACAATATTTGACATAAGAAAAGCTTCGCAAAGACGAACACGATGACACGATCTAATTGCTTCGCTTAGTTTGGAGTCTCCACCATATCATTCTCCCAATGATATGATCTCATTATTAATTGACAACTCATGTCCATGGTTAGGAAACCTTAACCATCATTAATCAATGAGCTAGTCCATAGAGACGTACTAGGGACACGGTGTTGTTCACAAACCACACAAGTATTAAAGTTTCGGCTTAATACAATTCTAGCATGGAATATAAACATTATCATGAACAAGAATTATAATAATAACATCTTTATTATTGCCTCTAGGGCATACTTCCAACAGTCTCCCACTTGCACTAGAGTCAATAATCTAGTTTACATCCGCAACAATCTCACACCCATGGCAATCGAGGTCTTGATCATGTTTTACACGTGGAAGAGGTTTAGTCAATGGATCTGCGACATTCGGATCTGATGTACTTTGCCGATCTTCGATCTCCATCCGATATATAATCTCGGATTATATGAAACTTATGTTGATATGCTTGGTCTTTGGATGATATCTTGGTTCCTTAGCGAGTGCTGGCGCCATGTTGTCACACAATATCTCCTGGGTCCAATGCACTTGGAATCACGCCAAGCTCGGTGATGAAGTTCTGGTCCAAACTCCTTCACATGACGCTTCTGCAGCAGCCATGTATTCCGCTTCTCATAGATTCGCGATCACGCTTTGCTTGCAAATTCTCGACTCACAGCTCCTCCATTCAAAATATAAACGTATCCCGTCGAGATTTAGAATCATCCTTGTCGGTGTCAAAACTACCATCGACGTAACCTTTTACGACAGTGCTCATCACCCCATAGACTAAGAACATTTCTTTAGTTCTATTTAGGTACTTTAGGATGTTCTTCACTGTCCAGGTTCCACTCGGATCACTTTGATACCCGTCACAAACTAAGAGCATTGGACACATCCGGTCTAGTACACAGCATGGCATACATGATAGAACCTATGGCCGAGGCATAAGGCACTTTGCTCATAGATTCCCTATCATTTACCATAGTTGGACACTAAGCCTTGCTCAATATCTTACCTGACAACATAGGCACTGAACCTTTCTTTGCCTTATCCATTCTGAACCTTTTCAGAACTTTGTCTAGGTATGTACTCTGGCTTAAAGCTATCAGGCGTCTTTGTCTATCTCTATAGATTTTGATGCCCAATATATAAGCATCTTCACCTAGGTCTTTCATTAAAAAATACTTGTTCAAATAACTCTTCACATCGTTAAGCATGTTGATGTCATTTCCAATAATCAATATGTCATCCACATATAGTACCAGAAATGTTACCGAGCTCCCACTCACTTTCTTGTAGATACAAGCTTCGTAGCAATTTGGAACAAATCCAAAGCTCTTGATCACTTGATCAAAACGAAGGTTCCAACTCCGAGATGCTTGCTTCAGTCCATAAATGGAACGCTGAAGTTTGCATACTTTATCAGCATCCTTAGGATCGACAAAACCTTCGGGTTGCATCACATACAACTCTTCATCAATGTTGCCATTGAGGAACGCAGTCTTGACATCCATCTGCCATATTTCATAATCATGAAACGCAGCAATTGCTAATAAAATCCGAATGGACTTAAACATCGCTACGGAGAGAAAGTCTCATCGTAGTCAACACCTTGAACTTGTCGAAAACCTTTCGACAAGCCGTGCTTTATAGACGTAACATTACCATCCGTCCGCTTTCTTCTTAAAGATCCATTTGCACTCAACGGCCTTTCGCCGCTAGGAGGGTCCACCAAAGTCCATACTTGGTTTTCGCTCATGGATCCCAATTCAGATTTCATGGCTTCTAGACATTTCTCGAGTCTGGCTCATCATCGCTTCCTCATAGTTCGAGGTTCACCGTCTTCTACTAACAAGACAAATAAGACAGGTTGCCGTACCACTCAGAGGGGCACGCGACCTTGTCGACCCACGACGCTCAAGAGCAAAGATCGTCCAAGCTTCATGATCCTTGTCATTAGCTTCCTCTATTGTTGGTGCGGGCACTGGAACAATTTCAGTGTCGCGCTACTCTCCAATTCAAGAGAAGGTTCAATAACCTCGTCTAGCTCTACTTTCCTCCCACTCACTTCTTTCGAGAGAAGCTCCTTCTCAAGAAAGGAACCGTTTTGCGACAAACACTTTGCCTTGTTACAGGATAGAAGGTATACCCAATAGTTTCCTTAGGGTATCCTATGAAGACGCATTTCTCCGCTTTGGGTTCGAGCTTATCCGGCATCAATTTCTTGACATAAGCTTCGCATCCCCAAACTTTGAGAAACGACAACTTAGGTTTAGCACCAAACCAAAGTTCATACGGTGTCGTCTCAACAGATTTAGATGGTGCCCTATTTAAAGTGAATGCAGCGGTTTCTAATGCATAACCCCAAAATGATAACGACAAATCAGTAAGAGACATCATCGATCGGACCATATCTAATAGGGTTCGGTTCCGGCGTTCAGACACACCATTGCGCTGTGGTGTTCCGGGTGGCGTGAGTTGTGAAACGATTCCACTTGCTTTAAGATGCGTGAGAAAATCGTAACTCAAATATTCACCTCCACGTTCGGATCGTAGAAACTTAATCTTTCTGTTACAATGGTTCTCCACTTCATTCTGAAATTCTTTGAACTTTTCAAACGTTTCAGATTTATGTTTCATTAAATAGATATACCCTTATCTACTTAAGTCATCGGTAAAAGTGATAAAATAGCGATATCCACCGCGCGTCGAAACACTCATCGGTCCGCATACATCGGTATGTATGATTTCCAACAAGTCCGTTGCTCGCTCCATCATACCAGAGAACGGGGTTTTGATCATCTTGCCCATGAGGCATGGTTCGCATGTGTCAAATGATTCAAAATCAAGAGACTCCAAAAGTCCATCAGAATGGAGTTTCTTCATGCGATTTACACCAATATGACCTAGACGATTGCCACAAATAAGTAGTATTATCACTATCTACTTTGCATCTCTTAGCCTCAATGTTATGGATGTGTGTTTCATCCTTCGAGATTTAGAAGAAATAAACCATTCACAATAGGTGCATGACCATAAAAAATGTTACTCATATAAATGGAACAACCATTATTCTCCGATTTAAATGAATAACCGTCTTGCAATAAACAAGATCTAGAAATAATGTTCATGCTCAACGCAGGCACATAATAACATTTATTAAGGTTTAAAACTAATCCAAGGTAAAACTAAGGAGAGCGTGACGGCCATCACATCAACTCTTGATCCGCTGCGCCAGCATCGCCTCCTCATCCCTAAGTCATTGCTCATTCCGTAGCTCCTGCTTCAAGTTACAAATATTAACCAACCGGTATCAAATACCCGTGCACTACAACGAGGGCTAGTAAGGAAAACATCAATAACATGTATATCAAATATACCTTTGATGGTGCCAGCCTTCTTGTCCGCTAAGTACTTGAACAATTTCCAAAGGACCCTTGTCCTTGCAATAGAAGCACCGATTGTCCCTTAGGACCAGACCTGAGCTTCTTCTCAGCAGGGGCAACGCGCTTGCCGCCGCCTTTCTTGAAGGGCTTCTTTGCACCCTTACCTTTCTTGAAGGTGGGGGGCTTGTTGACCATCAACACATGATTATTCTTTTTGATGTCCACCTCCGCTACTTTCATCTTAGCGAAGAGCTCAGTGATCATATCAGTGGAACCAATCTGATTGTGAGCAACTACAAAACTTTTGTAGCTAGGAGGGAGTGACTGCAGAACTCTGTCAATCTTGAGCTCCTCTGGAATCTTGCAGTCCAGTTGCTCAAGGCGTTGAGTGTAGCCCGACATCTTAATGGCGTGCTCACTAACGGAACTTCCTTCCTCCATCTTGTAGTTAAAGAATTTCTTAGAGATCTCATATCTCTCAGAACGGGCTTGAGTCTGAAACATGGTTTTCCGCTCCTTGAGAATATCAAAGGGCCCGGCGAACTCCTCAAAACGATTTTGAAGATCCGATTCCATAGCATACAACATGGCGATCTTAATCAAATCATAATCATCCTTGTGCGACTGATAAACAAGTTTCTCATCAGCCATCGCATCTATAGCAGGGGCGTCACCTAGCGCTTTCTCAAGGACATAGTCCTTTTGTCCGCCAGCGAGAATGATTCTCAGAATGCGGAACCATTTGGTGAAGTTAGACCCATTGTTTCTAAGCTTTTCTATCTCAGCAAAAACGTTGAAGTTGAAGTTGGACTTGGGCATGTGATCTACAGTATTTGCAAGTACAATTTAGACTATGTTCATGATAAATAGTTCAACTTAATCAAATTACTAGATGAACTCCCACTAAATTCAACATCCCTCAAGTTGTTTAGTGAACATGATCCAAATTCACCACACCTAATATGATCATCACGAGAAGAGATGTGGCTTCAATGGTGGACAACGAAGTGTCGATCATATCATTCATATGACTCATGCTTAACCTTTCGGTTCATGTGTTCCGAGGCCATGTCTGTACATGCTAGGCTCGTCAAGTTAGACCCAAGTATTTCCGCGTGTGCAAAAACTGGCTTGCACCCGTTGTATGTGAGCGTAGAGTCTATAGCACCCGATCATCACGTGATGCTTGGACACGACGAACTTTCGCAACGGTGCATACTTGGGGAGAACACAGTTTTTATCTTGATATTTAAGTGAGGAATCATCTTATAATGCTACCGTCGCGATCTAAGCATAATAAGATACATAAAAGGATAAACATCACATGCATATAACTTTATGTGACATGGTATAGCTAATCTTCACAATGATCTCCATCTTGTGCGTTCCGGCATGATCTCCATCACTCCACCATGATTGCCTCCACCACGAATAGCAACTATAACTATTTCCAACTACTTAGCGATAAAGTGAAACTATTACATGGCATATAAGAAGTTGACACACAGGTCATACACAATTATAAAGACAACCATATGGCTCCTGCCGGTTGTGAACTCATCGACATGCAAGTCGTGAAACATTACAAAACATGATCATCGCATACATTATACACATCACATCTTGGGCCATACCATATCACAGAAAACACTCCCTACAAAAACAAGTTAGACGCCTCTACTTTGTTGTTGCATGTTTTACGTGGCTTATGGGAGTAGATGCTAAGAACGATTCTTACCTACGGAAAGCCACAACGGTGATATTATGGTTGCCAAACTCCGGTGTTAATCCCATGACAACTATAGTGAGAGAACTGGCATCCACCACCGCATGTGTGGAACAAGCCACACAAATGCGGAGCCGGTCTCGCGAACGACGCTATGAAGGTTGGCCTGGACCGCTTCAATCTCACTATCCCGCCATAAGAAGAACACAAACAAGAGGCTTGCAACAAAACATCAACGCATAACAACCATGTTGCGTTCTACTCGTGAAACACATCTACGCATAGATCTAGCTCTGATACCACTGAAGGGTTTCGCGGAATAGTAAATCAAAATTTTCTACGGATGCGAACAGAGGGAAAGCCAAGATCTAATCTAGGAGATGCAAACAACGAGATAGATTGGATTAGATCTTCATACCCTTGAAGATTCGACTGGAACGCTCGTTGGAACGTGGGTGATGTAGTCGTACTCGCTTCTCCTCATCGCGATCCGATCCGATCTAGCACCACAAGTGGCGGTGCCTCGTGAGATGCACACGCAGCACTGACGCCTCCTCCTTCCTCGGACCAGCAAGTATGGTGGAGAGAGATTGGATCTACAACACGACGGCGTGGTGTATATGGTGGAGAATTTCAGCAGGCTTCGCCACAAACGCTTGGGAGGAGAGAGGAAGGCAAAGGCTAGGGTTGGAGGAAGGTGTGGGGGGCCCAGCCTCTTTATATAGAGGGGGCGGCAACCCTAACCCTCCCCAAGCCAAACCGGGCCAAGGAGGAGGAGGGGGGCAAGGAACCCCCTTCTAGAAGCTCCAATTAGGTTTAACCCTTCTTGGCCATTGGGCCCTATGGGGCCTTGTGCCCTGCCCAATGCGCTGGCACTCCTCATAGGCCCATGCCCCTCCCGGAAGGTGTGGCCACGTTGGTCCACTTCCGAAGGTTCTAGAAGCTTCGGACAATACCGATTAACTAACAATTCAACTCCAAAAATTGCACTGCCTTATATGAATCTTATTCTCCGGACCACTCCGGAACCTCTCGTGATGTCCCGGATCCCATCCGAGACTCCGAACAAAAACTCATAAACCAATTATCCAATCTATCCTAGTGTCGAGACACGTTACGTGTGTGACCCTGCGGGTTCGAGAAAATGCAGACATGATCTTCTATCAATAATCAACAGCGGGGTATGGACACCCATATTGACTCCCACACATTCATCGATGATCATATCGGATGAACCACGATGCCAGGATTCAATCAATCCCATATATATATTCCCTTCATCTCGCGATATTTTACTTGCCCGAGATTCGATCGTCGGTGCTTAGTCATACCTAGTTCAATCTCGTTCACGGAAGTACTTTACTCGTTCGTAATCCGATATCACTTTGTGATTAACTCCTTAACCACATGCTTGCAAGCGGTGTTGATATCGATTCGAGTGGGCCAGTATATCTCTCCGACTTGGGAGGGACAAATCCCATCTCGATACATACAACCCAATGATACTTTCCGATCACCAGAGACACCTTTATGATCACCCTCTCATAGGATGACGTTTGATGACCTCAAAGCTTTCTTAGATACCGTGGAGTTGTATTATCTCATGGTCTAAGGAATACAATATTTGACATAAGAAAAGCTTCAAAAGACGAACACGATGACACGATCTAATTGCTTCGCTTAGTTAGGGTCTGTCCACCATATCATTCTCCCAATGATATGATCTCATTATTAATTAACAACTCATGTCCATGGTTAGGAAACCTTAACCATCATTAATCAATGATCTAGTCCATAGAGGCGTACTAGGGACACGATGTTGTTCACAAACCACACAAGTATTAAAGTTTCCGCTTAATACAATTCTAGCATGGAATATAAACATTATCATGAACAAGAATTATAATAATAACATCTTTATTATTGCCTCTAGGGCATAATTCCAACAATTACCTCATGGTAAATAACCTATAATCATATTATTATAAAAAAAGTGTTTTCTGGCCGTATTCAAATGCAGGTGATGACAACACTGGATTTGTAAAAATACCTTACAGAAAATAATCATAGGACATGAGCAAGTGTGAACTTGCCTTTTATGATTGCAAGATTATGCACTCACAATCTTCAAGACAATATAAGATCCAATTGCGGAAATCTGCATTATTGGTCCGGTAAGGACTAATGTTTAAAGAAGCAAGATGCTTTTATGCATAAGTAATGTGATGCAAGTTGATAAACGGGAATCCCGAGGATAACTTTGATCTAGGGTTGGGATACTGGAAAGGGTTTCCTTGGAATGTATTGCCCTTTTAGATTAAGTTTCACACATGTGCTTCTTATTAAGGCTTGTGAGTGTGTGGAAAACAACATGTATTTATACAACAACAAAATACACAGTATGGAATGCTACTCAAGGTTGCTTACATCTTAATTGTTTATCTTCAAGTTTTACTTTACAAGTAATGTCACTTATCAAGAATTTAAGTATTAGCAATCTTATTATACAAGTAAAGTATAAAGTAAGGTGTTTACTATTAATTGTCATATGTTGATTGAAGTGGCAAAAAGAATAACTTTTGAAGAAAATATTCCTTTATAAAGGTTTAAACAATCTTTGTGGTTAATCATATGTGGTTGATGTTGTTTGTGCTTATTGAATAGTTTGGAATTGAGATGTTTTTTACAATTTAGTTATAACATACCAAAGTTAACTATAAAGTATATAATAAAGTTTTTAGCATTATACTTAAAGCTTTGTAACTATAAGTAACTTTAAGATTGTAGATAAACTTAGGGTGTATTACTTATGATACTTGTATCCTGTTCATTTTATATTGTTTCCTTAGAGTTACTTAAGAATGGCATTACTTCTATTAGAGTAGTGATTAATTTACATTATAATGGTATAAAGGGATTTATCTCCCCATAAGGGTGTGGTTAATTTTATGAATAAGTAAACAATATTATTTACTACTTTTGGATTCACTTATAGTGTTTTGATTTGTTTATAAACTTGTGGTTAAAGTAAAGGAATAGGTTTTATCTCTTTACAAATTATTCTTGGAGATTTTATAATGGATAAGAATTATTTTATAACATAATTTATACTTATGGTTGAAAGATAATTTAATAAAATTGTATTTAAAGTGTGATAAATCATTTTGGCTTCACACAACAATATTTAAGACTTATTAGACTCAATTCATTAATTTAAGAAATATTAACACATTTTATTTGTCATTTTATGAATTATTAACTAAATAAATAGGTTGAAATTCAAGTCATGAAAGTGTTTAACTTTTTATTTAACTCAAAAGTGGGATATCACATTTTTAACATTTAGGTATTGTTTTTGTGATCATTTTGGTATATTATATTTATTTTTGTGATTTATAAATAATAAGATATGATTTTAATAAGGTTTATTACTTTATAAATAATTAATAAATAATAAATATTTAATTAAGAGGAATAATAATACAGGATTATAGTTTTAAATTATAAATCTTATTTTTCTAATATTTTTGGTATTTTATTTAAATTTTTAATATTTACAATTATTAAAATATTAATTATCAAAGTATTTATTAAATAATATTTATTTAAATAATCATTATCATAATATTTATGTAGGGGTTCGCAGCATAGAAAACAAAAAAAATTCCTACGATGGGAACTATGTACCAAGATCTATCTACTAGATACAAACAACGGGCGGATGTATATCCGTAGAGAACATACCCTTGAAGACCGACAAAGCTTAACGAGTTCAACTCATGGTTGATGTAGACGATCTCTTGCCGATCTTAAGATCGAGAGGAAGTCCTAGCGCCATAGCGCAGATCCGTGCTCGCACACGCATAAGACACTGGCAACCTCCGCCTCCTCGCTCAAATGATGCAATGGAAGCACAACCCTTTCTTGCCGAATAGCCATCGGGAACATGTATCTCGCTAGTCCGAGACCATGGGGGATAAATTCTAGAGGGGGAGAGAGATCCTTCACGAGGAGGTGTGAGTGAGAAGTGAGGAGGGGGGCTCCTTTTATAGGAGGAGGGGGGACCCCAGGGGTGGCTTGGCGCATGGGCTGCCCTTGCCCTCCCCTCTTCATGTGGGTGGACACTCCACTCACAAAATTCCTTTAAATTCCCTCCACTCAAAATCCCACTCAAAAATGCCATTAAATTTCCACCAAATTTAATGCAAACTCTCATAAAATAAAACTCTTTTATTTTATTCAGAATTTTGTCAATTACTTTAATGACAAACACTCACAAATAACCCCTTTCCAGAATTCTATTTCACATGCATAACCACTTTATGCAATTTCACCCGAAAACCTGTTTCGGAATCTAGTGAAATAAATTCATGCGCTTGTTTATTCTTTCGGCATGAAACATTTGCTCCAACTGGATGCCATTGTACCTTAAGTGTGTCACCCTATGGTTCGCGAATAATGCGGACATGATCGAGACCCTTCTCCGATCAATAATTAGTAGCGGGACCTAGAGAACTATACTGACTCCCACACATTCAACGATGACTTTTCCTGTGATCGTCGGAACCTTTTACGCTTGTATCTTAATCTCTTTGTTTCACGATATATTACATGTCCGAGATTCGATCATCGGTATCTCCATACCTAGTTTGATCTCAACATCGACATGCACTCTTTTCGCTCCGTGATATAACATTCTAGTGATCAAATCACTTGCTTGCAAGCTAACCAATGTGATATCACCGAGAGGGCCCAGAGCATATCTATCCGTCATCGGGATGAACAAATTCCACTCTTGATCCATTATTCTCAACATAACACTTTAGTAGCTTTGAAGCCATCTTTATAATCACCCAGTTACGGAGTGACGTTTGATTTCAACAAGAAACTCTTCTGGTGTTAGTGATTGGCATGATCTCATGGTCTAAGGATTAGGATTACTTCGTAGTTTGTTTATAGCAATATACACTCAATGACTTTGATCGTAATGCTATACTTCGGATGAATGTTCATCACACCATTACAATAATGTTGTGAACTCGTTATTAACAACATCCAATGTCTATGATCAGGAAACCGAGATCATCTTGTTAATCAACGAACTAGTTTATGAGAGAGGCATAACTAGGAACTTTCTGTTTGTTTATTAAACACACATGTATTAACGTTTCCGTATTAATACAATTATAGCATGCAAAATAAACATCTATCATATACTTGGAATACACATAATAAACATTTTATTATTGCCTCTCAGGGCATATTCCCTTCAATTTAATAATAGCTTTATGTTGTATATTTTATTTTTCCAAAAAATTTCATATATTATAAGTATTTTTCTGATTTATAAAACAAAAGTTATTAATGAAACAAGATTTAATCATTTTCTTGTATTGGAATTAAGGAGGAGGGGGAACCCCAAGGGGGTGGCCGGCGCATGGGGGCTGCCCCCTTGCCCTCCCCTCTTCATGTGGGTGGACACTCCACTCACAAAATTCCTTTAAATTCCCTCCACTCAAAATCCCACTCAAAAATGCCATTAAATTTCCACCAAATTTAATGCAAACTCTCATTAAATAAAACTCTTTTATTTTATTCAGAATTTTGTCAATTACTTTAATGAAAACATACACAAATAAACCCTTGCTAGAATTCCATTTCACATGCATAACCACTTTATGCAATTTCACCCGAAAACCTGTTTCGGAATCTAGTGAAATAAATTCCTGCGCTTGTTTATTCTTTCGGCATGAAACATTTGCTCCAACTGGATGCCAGTGTCCCTTAAGTGTGTCACCCTACGGTTCACGAATAATACGGACATGATTGAGACCCTTCTCCGATCAATAATTAGTAGCAGGACCTAGAGATCCATACTGACTCCCACACATTCAACGATGACTTTTCCTGTGATCGTCGGAACCTTTTACGCTTGTATATTAATCTCTTTGTTTCACGATATATTACATGTCCGAGATTCGATCATCGGTATCTCCATACCTAGTTTGATCTCGTTACTTACATGCACTCTTTTCTTGTTCCCGTGATATAACTGTAACATCCCAAAAATATCAAACTTAGATCATCAAAACACTAATCATCAAGTTTAGGGTTAACAAAAACTTTTCTAAATGAATTCATGAATGCATGTACTCCCTCCGTTTCAAAATATAAGACGTTTTAGGTTTGTAAAGAAAATGAATCTAGACTTCTTTTAGTGTTTAGATTCACCCCAAAATTAAGTGAACCTACATACTAAAATAAGTCTAGATTCATTTTCTTTATAAATCTAAAACATCTTATATTTTGAAACGGAGGGAGTATATGTGTATGCATGGATTTTGAATTTCTTTAAAAACCACCTTGTTTGTGTGATCCATTGCTTGTAAAATGTTTCTTAGGTGAAAAGAACATCATCTAAAACATTTCCCACAATTTTCCTAAAGACAAGTAAATCAAAACAAATATATTAAGTGAATGGTCATTTTGGCCAATTTAACTCACATGCCTACTTTGGCTGTCTCAAACTTTCAAAACCTAACAGAAACTTTTCTGGATCTTTGCACCCCTTGAATGTACTCATAACAGAGTATCAAGGCCCACTTTGTGATCATCCAGAAACTTTCAAATGCATAGTTTAAATGACAATTCAAAATTGAATCTTCTTCATATGGGAAGATCCCACTTTTTCAAAACCCACTCAAACAAGCTCAACTTTCAAAACCCAAGCATCTACAGACTCACCAGAACCAATCTAGCAAACTCACCAAAATTCATTTCAAAATTCAAAACTTGAGTTCATGCGGCCATTTCATCAAACAGGTTGCAGACACAAATCAAACAAAACCACAAACACTATAGTGTGCAGTGTTTTGAGCCTAACTTGTTTCCTAGTTAGCTCACACACAAACCAGTAGATCATCTAGAAAATTAGCCCAACACTAGCACCCCTGTGAGCTTGCCATTGCCATTAATGGTGAACAGCCGAGCACCCCCATGTCACCCCAATGTCCACCGGCACTGCCTGTCCCAGCCGCGAGCATTGCCAAGCCCTGGACCACGCGCACAAGCCGCGCCCAAACCATGCCGAGCATGCGCCAGAGCACCACCATGACCAGCGTCCCTGCACAAGGCCCGCTCACCGTGCACACACGATCACCAAACCGACACACCGCCAGACACTCCCGTTTGCCGTGCCATACAACCACCGCCCGTCAAAGAAGCCGCCTACGCAGCAGAGCGCCGCCCGTTCAGACCAAACCACACCGCCCATGCCTCGCGATCATGTCGTTGAGCATCGCCAGAGACACAAAGACCGTCCCTACCCTTGCCCATGCCATTAGCTGCCTGTCGCCGACGAGCTCACCTTGCGCCCGACGGTCGCTCGACTATAAATAGAGGCCACCCCGCACGATTTCTTCACACCATCTCACTCCCTCTCCCCAGTCGTGCACACCATCCTCGAGCAAGGCGAGCACCACTTCGGAATTTCACCGAGCCCGCCGCCTTTGGAGAAGAAGGATCCGATTGAGCCGCCCAGAGAAGCCACCGTACTAGGAGGATCGCCGTCGTCGACTTTGTCATTCGCCCGCCTCACCACCTCGCCCGTCGGTGAGCCCAGAAACCCCACCGCCGCGCTTAGGTTTCGTTCTCGGAGCTGTCTCGCGTCGACGATGACCCTCGGGTTGGATTAGAACTAGATCGAACGACCACGTTGTCCCATACCGCCCAGCCCGTGTCACGGCGAGTGGGGACACCCACTTACGCAGCAGCCCGTGGGAACCTTTGCGCTTAGCAGTGACCGTTAGAATTTCCGCAGCCCAAAGAATTCAAATTAAACCTTTTCTTTTTAATTTCAAACACACTACCCAACTTCAAAAATCAACCCAGGTCGATTCAGTGCACCAAATTGGATGAAACCAATTTTGTTGGAAAGGTCTGTGAATGCTTAATCCAAGCCCGTTGGATTCAAGTCATTTGGATCTGTAGAACACCCATAGAAAAAATAACAAGGCAGAAGTTTTTCTGCATTCAAACATTTTTCAAATTTAAACCATAAAAGCTTTTGAGTTGATTCCAACTCTCAAAAATCACATTTAACCATACCTTTCAGAATATATAAAAATATATAGGTTTACTTGCATAAATAATGTTCAAGGAATAAAAGAATGCTACATAAGCATTTCTAGCCACTTTAATCAATTAAAATAAAAGGGTAAAACCTTATTAAATTGTGACACCACTTTAAATCACATTACCATGGACTACAATATGTGGTTATGACATGTGTCAACATGATCCCATGTTTAGTTTGGAGAATATTAAATCTTAAGTAATTTTTCAATGAGTAGAAATTACTTTTCTAAAATAAAAAGACTTAAACCAATCCTTAACCTTGTAATGTTAGAGATGATGCTAGATCATCTATAGGACCCTTGTGTGTGATGATTTCAAGTAGTTAAGTATTGATTGGTGATTGTGTACCTCGTATTTATTCATAGACGCTAGTACCGACCAAGGATACTACGAGGAGGAAGGAGGATACTACGAAGAGGAAGCCGAAGAGAACTTCAACCTTTCTCGCACAAGGCAAGCTTTACTAACCAAGTTGACCAATGCAAGCTAACACTTGCAAGATACTATACCAGTGCAAGCTAACACTTGCAAGATACCCTATTGCTGCCACAAACCCATGCTTGTGATATGATTACTATATGCCTTAAGCGTATGTGATCATACCAACTTGCTAAACCAATCCTAGTTTTATGGCAAGCTTCTTACTTTATTTCTTTATCAAAGCTTACTTAGAGTCTACTTAAGAGTTTGGTAGATATTAGACAGCTGTGCTCAAGTTTGCCCTAAGAGCATAAAATTTGGCCTAAGCTAGAAACCTTGATCTCAGCCTAAGATATAATGTTGGACTTAGTGAAACTCCACCAGTTACCACCCCTCACTATTACCATTCCCAACTGTAGATGCTAGTGCTAAGCATAAAACTTGATCAACGTTAGATGGGAGTACTTGGTGGAAAAATGGTTATGAAAACCTTGGAATGATGGATCATTCTATTGAAATGTTTTGGACGTGTGTTCCCAAACACTTGATGATTTTGGTGATGAAAATGTTGAGGCATGAGCCTTAGACCTTTATAAAACTGATGGTTGTCTGGATGTGATACCATTCCAATTTTATCGTACAACCACAATACCCGAATATTGGGTAGGGATTGACTGGAAACTAATATACCTTAGTATTAGTTCCCTCACGGCCAAGGTCTGAGCTGAGGCTACCTTGTGAAGATTGTCCACTGCAGCACTCCAAGATGACAGTGGTCATGGTTGGGAGGCCAAACTCACAGGAGAGGTGCTTATACTAGGGAGTGTAATTGAAAGGTTAGGATTGATTATCCGCATACTGAGTATGGTAAATTCAGGATTTGTTCCTGACGGATGTATCGAATGTTGTGGTGAAAGTGTACAATCTCTGCAGAATGTCAAACTATTCGAATAGCCGCGTCCGCGGTTATGGACAGTTGGAGTGGCCATACTGTTACCCCGTCAGACCCTTTTCAAAATGACTTGTGAAATGAGTTGAGACTTTGACTTGACCACAACAGAGTTGTGACCTGAACTACAAGATCCCACTTAGGAGTTATAAAATTGTGACTGGCTTTGGAGCTTAGTAGAGATAAACCTGGCTTTTTGCATAACAACCCTAGAGCCTAGTGTCCCATTATACAAAAAACCCCTTTACATGTTAGTATTAGTTTGCGAGTACTTAAAGAGTACTCATGTCTTTGTCCCTGGCTATTCCCATGGCCAGACTATGAAGAGGAATACCTGGAGGATGGACCCCAGGAAGGTTACGACAACTAGGATCATCTCCCATCGTCAGCATTGCATGTGACCCCGAAGATGGAGCTTCGCCTACGCTACCGTTATTATTACGTATTCCGCTGCTTGATGTTGTATTAAGAACTGGATCATGAGATCCCTATTCGTGTAAGAACTTATGTATCGTTGTAATGGATGAAGTACTATGGAATCCATTCGCTATGTCTCGCAAAATGGTAATCACAGGATTGCGAGGTATGGCATAACAGGCATCTAGGATTGAAAAATCCGGGTGTTGACAAGTTGGTATCAGAGCCAGGTTGACCATAGGAGACCCTAGTTAGGTTGGACGTTGAACCAAAAACTTAGTTTCAAAAACCAAAGAAAACAAATATTTACAAAAACCTATTCTCATTCTTATCTCTTTAATTCTTTCGTAAAACTTCATGTTCCTCAAAAACTCTTGCAAAATAGATAAAATTTTGACACACTTGATCACTCGCTAATCTACTCATCCTCTATTTTATAGATGGACATGAAGTACAACAAGTTTTATCAACTCGAAATGGGGAGACCTTATCTTTGAGGGATCGGATCGACTTTTGAACTTCCGAGCGTCACTTTTGAGTTCTTCGAGCTCACTCAATGATCAAGGAGGAGAAGATGTAAGGCTAATTGTTGCAAGTCTCCGAGGAAAGATTGAACCTCCCATTGCGAGGGAATTCATTTACCTTGAGGGAAAACAATCGGCTCGATGGACTTGCCAAAGAATGCAGAAGGTCTTTCCGTCTGTGTGACAGAGCATCAATCGAGATCAAGGGTACTTGCTTTGAGTTTTCCCAAGACGTGATGCAAATGGACAACCACCGAAGCCCCATACCACCCCGGTGAAGACTCAATTGGACCACCTTAGCTTCATGATGTACGCACGCCGCCAGGAGTTGGACAACCGCCGTGACTATTGCAACCACAAGTTTGCCATCATCAAGATGAAGGATCGTACCATCGCCATGCTCGCAAAGGATCGCAAGTCTCGCCGTCATCTCGACAAGAAGGAGCGCATTATTGCGTCTTTCGCCGCATCTCATCTGGAAGAGACCATCCACGAGAGAGACATGCGCTAGAGGAAAGGGAGAATGCCGGAGAAGATCTTCGTGGAGACCCTTACTCCTATCTCAGCGATGACGATGATTTTCTGGAGGATCAGGCCATGGACTTCTTCACCGATGAGGATGATTTCGCCTTCATCGATGATCCTGAAGATGATGATGTTGGAGATATTCCCAAGAGGCAATAATAAAGTGGTTATTATCATATCTTCATACTTATGATAAATGTTTACATACCATGCTATAATTGTATTAACAGGAAACATTAATACTTGTGTGATTTGTAAACATAAAAGAGTCCCTAGAAAAGCCTCTTGTTAAACTAGCTTGTTGGTTAATATATGATCATGGTTTCCTGATCATGAACATAGAGATGTTATTAACAACAGGGTCATATCATTAGGAGAATGATGTGATGGACATACTCCTATAGATAAGCGTAGCATAAAAGATCAAGTCATTTCAATAGTTCAATTGCTATATGCTTTCTGATACATAGTAACCTAATTCCTTCGACCATGAGATCATGCATATCACCTTTACCGATGGATGCTTTGATGACATCAAACACCACACCGTATGTGGTGGATATAAAGGTGGCATTGAGTGTTCGAAAGTATTGGTCGAGACACATGGATCAAGAGTGGGATTTGTCCATCCATATGACGGATAGATATACTGGCCCTCTCGGTGAAATGTCATCCAATTAGCTTGCAAGCATGTGGTGGCTCACAAGGGATCACATATCACGAACGAGAAAATAGTACTTATCGATGCGAGGTTGAACTAGGTATGCAGAGATACCGACGATCAAAACCTCGGATAAGTAAACTATCGTGAGACAAAGGGAAATTGGTATCGTATGTAAGTGGTTCATTCGATCGCAAAGTAATCGTATAAATATGTGGGAGCCATATGAATTTCCAAATTCCTCTATTGGTTATTGATCGGAGAAGTGTCTCGATCATGTCCGTATAATTCACGAACCGTAGGGAGACACACTTAAGGATTCGATGTTGTTGAGTAGTTATGGAATGATGAGTAAGAGACCTAATGTTGTTCGGAGTCTCGAATGGGATCCGTAATATCACGAGGAGATCCGTAATGGTCCGGAGAATAAGATTCATATAAGGAAAGTCCCGTTTCGGAGTTGGAGAATGGTTCCGGTGTTTTCATCGGGAATGTTCTAGAAGGTTCCGGAATGTCCGGCACTCCGGGGGGGGGGGAAGGGGTACATGAATGTGTTATATCAAGTTGGTATGCATGCATTATGTACTTGGTGTCTTCGCTTTCCAAAATAAAGGGTTTATTCAAATCCTAGTTTGAAAAGTCAAACGACTAGTTTGAAAAGTCAAACGGCAGTTTTTGGAAAGAGGAGAAGGAAGTTTGAAACCGAGTTGGGAGGAGTTCCTCCTCCAACCGGCGGCCCACCTCAAGCCGAGTTGGGGAGGACTCCCTCCCTGGCCGCACCTCCCACCTATAAAGGGAGGCAGGGCTGCCCTCCAATACACGTAAGATCCTCTCCTCTAAACCCTAATTTGGTGCCGCCTCCTGCAATGCCGCCACCTCCTAGGGCTCCTCTAGCCGACTTGGCAAACCCCAAGCCCTAGCCGCCTAGCACCTCTTCCTCGGCATGTCTAAACCCTAGATCGTAGGGCTCTCTCATAGTCCACCATACTCGCTCGACTTAAGGCGAAGCCTGCGAGATCTCCCTCTACTTGGGTACGCCGTCATCTTCGAATCGTGAGGAGAGTGCTACAACCTCTGCTTTCTTTGGAACAAGGGAGAGGAAGGTCTTCATCGAGTACCGAACGTGTGACCGATCATTCGGACGCAGCCTTGGGAAGGATCGTCTGCGCGATCTTGAGATCGGGAGTGTACGACTACATCATCCACGAGAATCTGCTCTCGTTAACCGCTTTGGATCTTCGAGGGTTAGTACTCTATTGACTCGTTGCTACAATCTAGTAGATAGATCTTGGCTTGATCATAGATTAGATCTTGATTGTGTGTTCATGCGGTAGAAAATTTTTGTTTTCCATGCTACGAACCCCTACAGTGGTATCAGTGCTAGGTCTATATGTAGATCTGTTGCACGAGTAGAACACAATGATCATTGTGGGCGTTGATGCTTTTATTGTCGATTGCTTCTTGTGTACTTTTCATCTTGTGGTATGTTGGGATGAAGCGGCCCAGGCTAACCTTACATGACATCGTTCATGAGACTTGCTCCACGCTTGACATGCAACTTGTATTGCATAAGTGGCTTTGCGGGTGCCTGTTTCTCCTAGCATAGTTAAGATCCAATTTACAACGGGTGATTAACAATACTAGTATCAATGTTGTGGTTCTTTTTCGTAAGTTAGAACGACACTGATTGAAAGCCCCAAACCACGTAAAACATGCAAAGAAAATTAGAGGCGTCTAACTTTGTTTTGCAGGGGTGTGCTGTGATGTGATATGGCCATGATTGTGATTATATATGATGTATGCAATGTTCCTTATTGTAAGTTGGCAACCGGCAGGAGCCATATGGTTGTCTTTAAATTCTGTTAAGAACCGCGTGTCTATTCAAAGTAGTTGTAATAGTTGAAGCTGGTGGACGACAACCATGGAGCAGCGTCATTGACCTTGATGCAATGTCGATGATGATGGAGATCATGTTCGTGCTTGAAGATGGAGATCGGAAGCACAAGAAGAAAGGCCATATCATATCACATATTATGAATTGCATGTGATGTTAATCTTTTTATGCATCTTGTATTGCTTAGTTCACGACGGTAGCATTATAAGATGATCCCTCAAGCACACAATTTCAAGTTTTAAAGTGTTCATACTTAGTAAGCACCGTTGCTAAAGCTGGTTGTTTCGAAGCACCACGTGATGATCGGGTGTGTTAGATTCTGCGAGTATATACAACGTAAGCAAGCCAGATTTGCTTATGCGGAAGCTAAGGTTGATCTTGACGAGCCTAGCATGTACATACATGGTCTCGGAACACGGATCACCGAAAGGTAAAGCATGAGTCATATAGTAGATATGATGAACATGTTGATTGTTCGCCATTGAAGTTGCATCAACTCTCGTGATGATCGGTTTTGATGTGGTGGATTTGGTTCGTGTGATCACTAAAACAATGTGAGGGATATTGTTTTGAGTGGGAGTTCAACGACAATGTAATTAAAAGTTGAACATTATTTATCATAAATCAAATCAAAGTGAATTTGCATAGTTGTTGTAGTCATTGGCATCCGTTTACCACCTTGCGCTTAGTTATAATTGAGATGATAGAACTATAGAATTCTGGTTAGTTACTTTACGAACTGGTATCGTATTGTTTTAAAGTGTTAATCTAAAAGTTTTAAAAGTCTTATTGCAAACTTTCAGTAAGTTCCGGTTACTCCATGAAGTTTAATAATTGGTATTAAAACAAGAGTGACAATTCCAAGAGTTAGTATATGAGTATCATGTTTGTCTCCATGATTCTTGATATTCAAAGGATTGTCTTAATATCAAGGTTATCTAGGATCTGAAAGAGTTGTTTCAGAAACCATGATGTGTGGAAGATATTGTGATATCTGAAACGAAGTTTTGCTTGCAACATGATAGAGTATAATATGGCAAAGTTCATGTGTCTCATATTTTGATGAGAATTTGCAAAAGGGTTGGAGACACTTGCTGTCCTAATCCTCCAAAAGGTTTTGGATAGCAACATTATACTCAGTAATTCATCGTTATAAGCTAAAGTAGCTTGATCATGGACGATTCCATGATAAGGGTGAATATTTGATGTAGGTAAAATGTTTACTACACCAAGAGATTACTAAAGAAAGGAATTTGAAAGAACACCAAACATTTGATGATGGTGATCTACTTCAAAGTGCAAGTCCAAAGACATTAGTATTTAACTATACACGCTTTGGACTATGTGTCATATGTATGACTCCATTATTGATGTTGATAGATTCTTTCAAATGTAAAAGGAAATACGAAAGAGAATCTCATAAATATATGGCGTAAAATAAAAGACTAGAATTGTTCATTGTAAGTATATAGATGATATACATGTTATGGCTATATTCGTTGCTTATTAAACAATGTGGTTCTTAAGTATTTGATACTGAATTTGTTGGTGTGAATCGTCATACGAAACAACACAATTCATGAACTACAATGGCCTAAGTAACTAGCAAAAGAATATGTGATGATGTTCATCGAGAACAAATAAAGGGTTATTGTGTTGCTCGTTAAACATCAAAGATTGCCTTCAAGATTTGTTTTATCAGTATTATGAGAACAAAAGGTTGTTCAAATAATTGCCGTAATCCCTAAAAGATGGATGATTCACAAATCTCGTTGGAGAAATCACATCCCTAAAACTAGTGCTAAAGATGTCGAAAGACAAATTGATTGAAAGATCACTTAGGAAGTGACATCAGCTTAAATTATATTGAAAGATAACATGAAGAAACTCCATGTGGATGGAATTTTGGAGTCTTTGATTTTTGATCACATGACGCTTGTGAAACTTTCCTAGAGATAATTAAAACTTCGCTCATAGGCCAAAAGGAACTAAGACTAGCTTATTGGAAATTGTACATATTGTTGTACAAAGTCCATCATGTGTAGTCAAAAGCGATGGATTTCAACTTCATATGCTTTCTCCGAAAATTTGAGTGAATATATGAATATTTACTTAATAGGGATGAAGTATGAAACATTTGAAAAGTTCAAAGACTTTCAAGATGAAGTGAAAAATCATTCTAACAAGAATATAAATAGTTTATGATAGGATCATAAAGGAAGATATTTGAGTTACTAGTTTAGCATAATACCTAAGATTTAAGGAATCGTTCCATGGATTTGCATATCCCGAAAAACCATAAGAGTATGGAGCGTTCGAGATGTGTAATTAAACCTCGTTTGACATGGTAAGATCAAAGGTATAATTCATAAAACTGCCATTATATTTTTAAGATTAAAAGCTTTAGAGACTACCGTTTTTCCACTGAAAAGAGCTCCATCATAATCCATTGAAATGACACCATATAAAGTTATGGTTTGGGATAAAACCCAAGTTGTCCTTTCTTAAACATTGGTATGCTATGCATAAGAAAGATGTTTGCAACCAAAGTCGGATGAACCCATTTTGTATGTTATTTCAATAACTGCTCCTCCATAACATCGAGACAAAATGTTTGTCGCTTAGAACGCCAAGTTTCTTAGAAGGATTTTTCATGAAAAGTTAAGTGGGAGGACAAAGAACTTTGATAAGGTTAAAAGAACCTTATCTATATGTGCAAGTTGCGCACGCGAAAAGTGTTCCGAGGCGAGAATAATGCTCATGGCTCACGTGCCTCAAAGGTTGTGGTCACGGAGATCTAAGTTCCTATTGAAACAAGTAGGTCGGGTAAACAATCAAATACCAAGATTTGAGAGTTAAATCATTATTTGACAATAATGATCCGACTACATGCAAAGAAGCGATGATGGGCCCTGACTCCGTCTAATGGCTTGAAGCCATAAAATCCGTGATAGTTCCATACACGAAAAATCAAGTTTTGAACTTGAAGGACCCGCAAGAAAGGTGTAAGACCTTACAGTTGTGTTTGGATCTATAAATAAATAGACATGGATGTTTCACATCTATGAAATAGTTGACATGTTGGGAAAGAGTTCACAACAATGATCAAAGGTTGACTATGACAAGATCTGATCTTTCATAGCGATATTTAGTCTAGACAGATTAATATAGCAACCACTACATATAATTTTGTTATGTGGTAGTTGAATAAACAAAACAAGTTATTCTAATAGAATTGTTACCTAGGACATGTGCATAACACGGTCCATAGGGTTTTGTTAATTCAAAGGATGCTAAAAGCGTATGCAAACTTCAATGGTTGAAGTAAGTATAGCGGAGTTAGAATCTTCACTATGATGAAACTGTTAAAAGAGTTTAATTTCATCAGAGACAATGAAGATGCTTGCATTTGCAAGAAATTAAGTGGGAGCGCTAAGACATATATCTAATACATTATGTGGAGGACATATTGTTGATTGAAAAGATGTATATTTTATTAACACATATTAAGAATTTCATCCTAATGAAAGACTTAGGCAAAACCCAAATATTTGGCATCAATAGACGCCAATATGGTTGTGCCAGAAGTACATAGATGAGATATTGAATGAGTTCAATATAGAAACTACAAGAAAGGTTCTTGTCGCACAGAAAGGATTGAATGAGTTCAATATTGATGATATATTCAAGTGTATTGACATTTGGTAAGTGAAACAAAGATTCAAGTATAGATTGATACTTGATGCATGAAATCACAAAGAGTATTTATATCCATCATACTATGATATGTACAAATCCAGATATGTCCTATGCTCTAAATGTTGTGAGCATATACCACAATGATTCATAAGATGATCATTGGACGATAGTAAGGATATTCTTATGATCTTATGGAAGAACTAAGAGTATATTGTTTTGTAAAAGTGACAAATAGATGGTTAGTTCATTGTAAAAGTACTACATTGATACTAGTTTTGTCACAAAGTACAAATTAAGTTTATCTCAATCTAAACTAAGGGTGGCACAATATAATGGAAAGTGAGTTCCATAATGGATTTGGATGAGTTCCAAAGTTAAAACATTGTGACAGATACTACAACAAAAGGCTAAGTATATGACTGCTACTATAGCAGCTAAAGAGGGCATTTGAGTCAAGTAGTTTGTTATCAAACTAGGTGTAGTTCACAGCGGGATAATACTATGAAGATATATTGTGCGACAATATTATCAACATGTTTTAACCCCAAAGAACTAAAGGTCTCACCAAAGGACCAAATTTATACAAAGCCATCTCATTAGAGAATGAGTAATGCGTAGAGACGCAAAGACATGCAATTACACACGGACCTGTAAGTGTCAGATCCGCAGATCAGTTGACCACTAGCAATCGTGTACATACGACACCAGAAAGCCATAGGTGTTGAATACACAAATGTTTGAAACTAGATTATTGACTCTAGTGCAAGTGGGAGACTGTTGGAGATATGCCCAAGAGGCAATAATAAAGTGGTTATTATCATATCTTCATACTTATGATAAATGTTTACATACCATGCTATAATTGTATTAACAGGAAACATTAATACTTGTGTGATTTGTATAACATAAATGAGTCCCTAGAAAAGCCTCTTGTTAAACTAGCTTGTTGGTTAATATATGATCATGGTTTCCTGATCATGAACATAGAGATGTTATTAACAACAGGGTCATATCATTAGGAGAATGATGTGATGGACATACTCCTATAGATAAGCGTAGCATAAAAGATCAAGTCATTTCAATAGTTCAATTGCTATATGCTTTCTGATACATAGTAACCTAATTCCTTCGACCATGAGATCATGCATATCACCTTTACCGGATGGATGCTTTGATGACATCAAACACCACACCGTAACAGGGTGGCTATAAAGATGGCATTGAGTGTTGGAAAGTATTGGTTGAGACACATGGATCAAGAGTGGGATTTGTCCATCCATATGACGGATAGATATACTCTGGGCCCTCTCGGTGAAATGTCATCCAATTAGCTTGCAAGCATGTGGTAGCTCACAGGGATCACATATCATGGGAACGAGAAAAGAGTACTTATCGATGTGAGGTTGAACTAGGTATGCAGAGATCCGACGATCAAAACCTCGGATAAGTAAACTATCGTGAGACAAAGGGAAATTGGTATCGTATGTAAGTGGTTCATTCGATCACAAAGTAATCGTAGAAATATGTGGGAGACATATGAATTTCCATTCCTCTATTGGTTATTGATCGGAGAAGTGTCTCGATCATGTCGCATAATTCACGAACCGTGAGAGACACACTTAAGGATTCAATGTTGTTGAGTAGTTATGGAATGATGAGTAAGAGACCGAATGTTGTTGAGTCTCGAATGGGATCCGGATATCACGAGGAGATCCGAATGGTCCAAGAATAAGATTCATATAAGGAAAGTCCTGTTTGAGTTGGAGAATGGTTCCGTGTTTTCATCGGGAATGTTCTAGAAGGTTCGGAATGTCCGCACTCAGGGGAGGGGTACATGAATGTGTTATATCAAGTTGGTATGCATGCATTATGTACTTGGTGTCTTCGCTGTCCAAAATAAAGGGTTTATTCAAATCCTAGTTTGAAAAGTCAAACGGCTAGTTTGAAAAGTCAAGCAGCTTTTGGAAAGAGGAGAAGGAAGTTTGAAACCGAGTTGGGGAGGAGTTCCTCCTCCAACCGGCCCATCTCAAGCGAGTTGGGAGGGACTCCTCCCTTGGCCGCACCTCCCACCTATAAAGGGAGGGCAGGCTGCCTCAATACCACGTAAGATCCTCTCCTCTAAACCCTAATTTGGTGCCGCCACCTCCTGCAGCTGCCGCCACCTCCTAGGGCTCCTCTAGACGCCGACTTGGGCAAACCCCAAGCCCTAGCCGCCGGCCTAGCACCTCTTCCTCAGCATGTCTAAACCCTAGATCATCGAGGGATCTCTCATAGTCCATCATACTCGCTCCGGCTTAAGGCGAAGCCCTGCGAGATCTCCCTCTACTTGGGTACTGCCGTCGTCTTCGGAATTGCGAGAGAGTGCTACAACCTTTTTCTTTGGAACAAGGAGAGGAAGGTCTTCATAGAGTACGAACGTGTGACCGATCTGAAGTGCCGCTCGAGCCTTGTGTGGAAGGATCGTCTGCGATCTTGAGATCGGGAGTGTACGACTACATCATCCACGAGAATCTGCTCTCGTTAACCGCTTTGGATCTTCGAGGGTTAGTACTCTATTGACTCGTTTCTACAATCTAGTAGATAGATCTTGGCTTGATCATAGATTAGATCTTGATTGTGTGTTCATGCGGTAGAAATTTTTTGTTTTCCATGCTACGAACCCCTACAGATGAAGCCACAGACTCCGAGCAGTAGTAGAACTGAGCACTAGCGTAGTGAGTAGTAGTCGGTCCCACTGTATTGTAGATTTCAGAATGGTTCTTAAAACCATCTGTTTCTCCTTGTTGTGGTGTGTGTTGTACTGTGTGCTATGAGTGAATGAATGAAAAAGCAAGTTGCTAGAAAAATCTGAGTCAAACCTTAAAAAAACTTTTCAAAAACCCAAAACCTTAGAAATTTCCCTCTTTTCTCATGATTGATATCAATCTTCAGATGCCACGTGGAGGAAGTGGTTCAGCCCCGGACCCGATGTTGCAGATCCTGCAAATGTTGACTTCTGACCGCGAAGCTGAAAGAGCCGAACGTCAAGCCAACCTAGACACTCTGCAACAGATGTATAGCCCATAGCCCACAACAACCAAGGCCATGGAAACCAGGACAACGGATCTAAACTCAAGAATTTCGAATACCAACCCACCCATTTTCACCAAGTCGGAAGAACCCTAGATGCGATGATTGGCTGCAAACCATGGAAAATAACTTAGAAGTAGCTGAGTGGAAGCCAACGAAAGTCTTGTTCGCCACCCATTATCTAGCCGGAGATGCGGGCATGGTGGAACAGTGTTAGATGCAATGACCGAGGCTAGATGATGACCGGGAGGAATTCAAGGTCAAGTTTAGCAGAACCCATGTGCCACCGGGTTTGATCAAGAGAATGAGAGACGAGTTTAGAGAGTTGAAGCAAGGAAGGATGGTATAGTGGAATCCGTGACAAATTTTGTCATTAGCTAGGTATGCCCGGACGAGATAGACACCAACCCAAGAAGAAAGAAAGATTCTGAATGGTCTACATGACGAGATGCAGCGGTGTTAGTCAATATCCCTTTGTGGATATTGAAGCCCTTGTCGACTGCTATCCAAATGGAAGGAAAGATCAACCAAGCCAATGAAAACGCAAGAGTCGCATGATGCATCAACCAGAACCCATCGGACCCCAAAGTATCACTGACCCATCTCCGTGATTTGCCCCACGAACCAACAGACCCCTATGACCCGTCAGACCTATCCCAACCGTGGAAATCCTAGACCCGGATGAAATCACAACAACCCGGCAACTCTAGCAATTTCTGTGCCCCACCCAAGTTCAACACCAACAATACTACCACTAACCCCAATCGCCCGAGGATCGGAAGCAATCTTTGTGCCTATCGCAGCCAAGGACAAGTCACAAGTGACCTGTTATGGGTGGAAATAAAGGCCACTATTCCAATGAGTGCCCCAACAAGAAGAATGCTATAGCCCCCAACGCCAATGTCCCAGCGGCAGCGTCGTGTCGACCAGGGAGAAGATTTGCCCTGTGGAATTCACTCAACCGCAATGGCGTCTTTTTCTCATGCATCTGTCAAGAAGCTCGAGGCGAGACGTCGTCTTTGGGTATGTTTTCTGTTAATTCAGTACTTGCAAGAGTGTTGTTTGATTCTGGTGCATCGCATTCATTTGTCACCGAAGAATTTGCCTGCACTAGTAAAATTCAACCAACCAAATTGAAGCATGTGATGATTGTGCAAATTCCCGGATCAACCACCAAGGCTAGGCAAATTTGCAAAGCCGTCCCTATCCGAATCCATGGCATAGATTTTTATGCTAACCTAATAGTACTAGGAACTAAAGGTTTGGAAGTAGTACTAGGAATGGATTGGATGTCCAAGCATAAAGGATTGATTGACTGTGCCAAGAAAGCCATTACCATGACCAGTACCATCGGAGTATCAGTCGAGCATATATCTGAAACCCTACCTCGCCAATTCAAGTGTAACAAGAGTCTAGCCCAACCTACCATTGACCAAGTTAGGATAGTCTTCGAATAACCCGATGTATTTCCAGATGTTTTGCCCGGTATGCCCCCAGATCGGGATATCGAGTTTATCCTCGAACTAATCCCCGGAACAGGACCCATAGCCTAGAGACCCTATAGTATGAAACCGTCAGAACTAGAAGAACTGAAGAAGCAACTGGATTTCATTTTGGAAATCGGATTGATTCAACCAAGTGCGTCCCCATGGAGATCACCTGTCTTGTTTGTGGACAAGAATGATGGAGGTAACCGTTTGTGTACGGACTATAGGAAGTTGAATGATGTCACCATCAAGAACAAGTACCCCTTGCCTAAGATCAAAGATTTGTTTGATCAGTTGACCGGTGCCCAGGTGTTTTCTAAGATTGATCTTAGAACTGGCTATCATCAACTCAAAATTCGTGCAGAGGATATCCCGAAGACCGCTTTCACCACCCGATATGGATTGTATGAGTATATAGTCATGTCTTTTGGATTAACCAATGCCCCCGCTTATTTCATGAATCTCATGAATAAGATTTTTATGGACTTCTGGATAAGTTTTTCGTTGTTTTCATCGATGACATTCTGATTTATTCCAAATCGGAAGAAGAACATGAGCTACACCTAAGGACCATCCTTGGAACCCTTAGAGAGCATCAGTTGTATGCAAAGTTTAGCAAATGTGAATTCTGGTTACGAGAAGTAGGATTCTCGGTCACATTGTATCGTGGGAGGAATTGTCGTGACCGCCAAAGTGAAAGATGTAGAAGATTGGCAAGCCCCAACCACTCAAACCCAAGTTCGTGCTTTTCTCGGATTGGCGGGATATTACCGCAAATTCGGTGGAAGGATTCTCGGTATAGCCCACCCATGACCCAATTCTCGATGAAAGACAAGAAGTTTGAATGGACGGACAAGTGCGGCGAGTTTTCAAGAACTCAAGAGGAGATTGATTTCAGCCCCAATCTTGATCATGCGGATATTACGAAGCCCTTCGATGTGTATTGTGACGCATCCAAGATTGGTCTCGGATGTGTGCTAATGCAAAAGGCAAAGTTATATCTTATCTATCGCGACAATTGAAGCAACATGAACAAAATTACCCAACCCATGACCTCGAACTCAGTACCGTAGTTCTAGCCTCAAGACATGGAGACATTACCTTATGGGAAATCGTTGTGAGATTTATTCGATCACAAGAGCCTAAAGTATATATTCACTCAAAAGGAGCTGAATATGAGGCGAGAAGATGGATTGAGTTAATCAAGGATTACGACCGGACATTCACTATCACCTGGAAAAGCCAATGTGGTAGCCGATGCCCTTAGCAGATTGCGCCGCTTGAACTCCATGATTTTAAAGGAGCAACCAAGTTTGCACAAAGAGATGGAAGATTTTCGAATGGAATTAGTAAGTGAAGGATTTTTGGCTAGCATAGAACTTCAACCCACTTTGATCAGTCAGATTAAAGAGGCGCAGAAAGGAAATGCTAATATCGACGGAATCAAGCGTCGTATCGGTACAGGCAAAGTACCCGGATTCACCGACGACGAAGGAGTTTTGTGGTATAAAGGACTCCTTTGTGTACCAGCAGATTCGGAGTTGAAAGAAGTTATATTGAAGGAGGCTCATGATACTCTTTATTCTATCCATCCCGGAGGAACCAAGATGTATCAAGATTTGAAAGAACAATTTTGGTGGCATAAGATGAAGAGAGAAATCGGAAGCTATATCGCCAAGTGTGACATATGTCAGCGAGTCAAGGCATGACATCAACGACCCGCTGGATTGTTGCAACCTTTGCAGATTCCGGAATGGAAATGGGATTCTGTAGGAATGGACTTTATCACTGGACTACCTACTTCTAGTAGGGGAAATGACTCTATTTGGGTCATAGTGGACAGATTGTCCAAAGTAGCCCATTTCTTGCCCGTCAAAACAACCTACCAGAGTTCGAAGCTAGCGGAGTTATACATCGCTAGAATCGTTAGTTTGCATGGAGTCCCCAAGAACATAGTCTCGGATCGAGGAACTCAGTTTACCTCGAGATTCTAGAAGAAAGTCCAAGAAGGTTTAGGAACCCGCCTAGATTTCGATCGCTTATCACCCTCGGATCGATGGACAAGCGGATGAGTAAACCAAATACTCAAGATATGCTTAGCATGTGTGCTAGAATATGGATCCAAATGGGAAGACTGTCGCGTTTGCAGAATTTTCATACAACAATAGTTACCAAGCCAGTTTGCAAATGGCCCCATTTGAATTTATGTACGGAAGAAAGTGCCGCACCCCTTTGAACTGGTCGGAAGTAGGAGAGAGTCAGATTTTTGGACCCGACATTCTACGAGAAGCAGAAGAGAAGGTTCACAAGATTCGTGAACACCTCAAGACAGCCCAAT
Organism: Avena longiglumis; assembly: GCA_030063025.1. Classification (NCBI taxonomy): domain Eukaryota; kingdom Viridiplantae; phylum Streptophyta; class Magnoliopsida; order Poales; family Poaceae; genus Avena; species Avena longiglumis. The sequence goes on from CP125976.1 coordinate 468,066,421, forward strand.
CCCGACAAAAGAGTTACGCCGACAAGAGACGTCGAGACCTCGCCTTCAACATCGGAGATTTTGTTTATCTGAAAGTGTCGCCATTGAAGGGAATGCAACGTTTCCAACTCAAAGGAAAGTTAGCCCCCAGATATATCGGACCTTTCAAAATCTTGAACCATCGAGGGGAAGTATCGTATCAACTAGAACTACCTGAAGAGATGTCAGCTGTGCACAATGTGTTCCATATCTCGTTACTTATAAATGTCTCAAGTCCCGAGAAGACCGAAGTGTTCAAGAATATCGATCACCGGACCATAGAGATCAATGATGATCTAACCTATCCGAAGTACCCATCCGTATATTGGAAGAAGCCTTTGAACTACGTAACCAAAGCATCAAGTTTCTCAAGATTCAGTGGAGCAACCACACAGAAGAGGAGGCTACCTGGGAACGCGAAGATCACATCAGAACGGAGTTTCCAGATCTCTTCAAATCCTAGGTAATCTTTTCGTCCTTTTTCAAATCTCGGGACGAGATTTTGTTTAAGGGGGGAAGGTTTGTAACATCCCAAAAATATCAAACTTAGATCATCAAAACACTAATCATCAAGTTTAGGGTTAACAAAAACTTTTCTAAATGAATTCATGAATGCATGTATATGTGTATTTATGGATTTTGAATTTCTTTAAAAACCACCTTGTTTGTGTGATCCATTGCTTGTAAAATGTTTCTTAGGTGAAAAGAACATCATCTAAAACATTTCCCACACTTTTCCTAAAGACAAGTAAATCAAAACAAATATATTAAGTGAATGGTCATTTTGGCCAATTTAACTTACATGCCTACTTTGGCTGTCTCAAACTTTCAAAACCTAACAGAAACTTTTCTGGATCTTTGCACCCCTTGAATGTACTCATAACAGAGTATCAAGGCCCACTTTGTGATCATCCAGAAACTTTCAAATGCATAGTTTAAATGACAATTCAAAATTGAATCTTCTTCATATGGGAAGATCCCACTTTTTCAAAACCCACTCAAACAAGCTCAACTTTCAAAACCGAAGCATCTGCAGACTCACCAGAACCAATCTAGCAAACTCACCAAAATTCATTTCAAAATTCAAAACTTGAGTTCATGCGGCCATTTCATCAAACAGGTTGCAGACACAAATCAAACAAAACCACAAACATTATAGTGCATGTTTTGAGCCTAACTTGTTCCCTAGTTAGCTCACACAACCCTAAGTAGATCATCTAGAAAGAATCGACCAACACTAGCACCCCTGTGAGCTCTCCATTGCCATTAATGGTGAACAACCGAGCACCCCCATGTCACCCCAATGTGGACAGCAAGCTAGGAGCAGCAGCAAGCCTAGCCAGCATGTCTGGGAGGCATCCCACCGTCCACCGCCACTGCCTATCCCAGCCGCGAGCATTGCCAAGCCCTGGACCACGCGCACAAGCCGCGCCCAGACCATGCCGAGCGTGCGCCAGAGCACCACCCGCGACCAGCGTCCCTAGACCGCGTGCCGCCCTCACCGTGCGCACACACGATCACCACCGACCCAGGACACCGCCAGACACTCCCGTTTGCCGCCCCGTGCCATACAACCACCGCCCGCCGTCGAAGACGTCGCCTCTGCCGCGCAGAGAGCCGCCCGTTCCAGACCAAACCACACCGCCCCATGCCTCGCGATCATGTTGTTGAGCATCGCCAGGAGACACAAAGACCGCCCCTACCCTTGCCCATGCCATTATCGCTGTAACGTCGCCCCATGAGCTCACTTGCGCCTGACGGTCCCCCTCGCCGACTATAAATAGAGGCCACCCCCGCACGATTTCTTCACACCATCTCACTCCCCTCTTCCCACTGACCGTGCCACACCATCCTTAGAGCAAGGCGAGCACCACTTCACCGGAATTTCACCGGAGCCCGCCGCCTCTGGAGAAGAAGGGAGCGATTGGACCGCCCGGGAGAAGCCACCGGGTACGGAGGATCGCCGTCGACTTCGTCGTTCGCCCTCGCCGACCCTCGCCTGCACCCGGTGAGCCCCAGACTTCACCCGGCCGCTTAGGTTTCGTTCTCACGAGCTGTCTCGCGTCGATGACCCTCGACCATTGGATTAGAACTAGATCGAACGACCCACGTTGCCCATACCGCTTCGCCCAGCCCGTGTCAGCGGCGGTAGGGACACCCACTTACAGCCAGCTGGAGCACCAAGCGCTTAGCAGGTCGCCCGTTAAATTTCCAGCCCAAAGAATTCAAATTAAACCTTTTTCTTTTTAATTTCAAACACACTTCTGTATCCAACTTCAAAAATCAACCCAGGTCGATTCAGTGCACCAAATTGGATGAAACCAATTTTGTTGGAAAGGTCTGTGAATGCTTAATCCAAGCCCGTTGGATTCAAGTCATTTGGATCTGTAGATCACCCATAGAAAAAATAACAAGGCAGAAGCTTTTTTGCATTCAAACATTTTTCAAATTTAAACCATAAAAGATTTTGAGTTGATTCCAACTCTCAAAAATCACATTTAACCATACCTTTCAGAATATATAAAAATATATAGGTTTACTTGCAGAAATAATGTTCAAGGAATAAAAGAATGATACATAAGCATTTCTAGCCACTTTAATCAATTAAAATAAAAGGGTAAAACCTTATTAAATTGTGACACCACTTTAAATCACATTCCCATGGACTACAATATGTGGTGATGAAATGTGTCAACATGATCCCATGTTTAGTTTGGAGAATATTAAATCTTAAGTAAATTTTCAATGAGTAGAAATTACTTTTCTAAAATAAAAAGACTTAAACCAATCCTTAACCTTGTAATGTTAGAGATGATGCTAGATCATATATAGGACCCTTGTGTGTGATGATTGCAAGTAGTTAAGTATTGATTGGTGATTGTGTACCTCGTATTTATTCATAGACGCTAGTACCGACCAAGGATACTACGAGGAGGAAGGAGGATACTACGAAGAGGAAGCCGAAGAGAACTTCAACCACTGCTCTGCACAAGGCAAGCTTTACTAACCAAGTTGACCAATGCAAGCTAACACTTGGAAGATACTATACCAGTGCAAGCTAACACTTGCAAGATACCCTATTGCTGCCACAAACCCATGCTTATGATATGATTACTATATGCCTTAAGCGTATGTGATCATACCAACTTGCTAAACCAATCCTAGTTTTATGGCAAGCTTCTTACTTTATTTCTTTATCAAAGCTTACTTAGAGTCTACTTAAGAGTTTGGTAGATATTAGACAGCTGTGCTCAAGTTTGCCCTAAGAGCATAAAATTTGGCCTAAGCTAGAAACCTTGATCTCAAATTTCAAGATATAATGTTGGACTTAGTGAAACTCCACCAGTTACCACCCCTCACTATTACCATTCCCAACTGTAGATGCTAGTGCTAAGCATAAAACTTGATCAACGTTAGATGGGAGTACTTGGTGGAAAAATGGTTATGAAAACCTTGGAATGATGGATCATTCAATTGAAATGTTTTGGACGTGTGTTCCCAAACACTTGATGATTTTGGTGATGAAAATGTTGAGGCATGAGCCTTAGCCCTTTATAAAACTGATGGTTATGCGGATGCGATACCATTCCAATTTTATCGCATAAACCACAATACCTGAATATTGGGTAGGGCTTGACCGGAAACTTATATACCTTAGTATTAGTTCCCTCACGGCCAAGGTCCGTGAGGCTACCTTGAGAAGATTGTCCACAATGCAGTACCCAAGATGACAGTGGTCATGGTTGGGAGGCCAAACTCTCAGGAGAGGTGCTGATACTAGGGAGTGTAATTGAAAGGTTAGGATTGATTATCCGCATACTGAGTATGGTAAATTCAGGATTTGTTCCTGACGGATGTATCGAATGTTGTGGTGAAAGTGTACAATCTCTGCAGAGTGTCAAACTATTCGAATAGCCGCGTCCGCGGTTATGGACAGTTGGAGTGGCCATACTGTTCCCCCGTCAGACCCTTTTCAAAATGACTTGTGAAATGAGTTGAGACTTTGACTTGACCACAACAGAGTTGTGACCTGAACTACAAGATCCCACTTAGGAGTTATAAAATTGTGACTGGCTTTGGAGCTTAGTAGAGATAAACCTGACTTTTTGCAAAACAACCCTAGAGCCTAGTGTCCCATTATCCAAAAAAACCCTTTACTTGTTAATATTAGTTTGCGAGTACTTAAAGAGTACTCATGGCTTTGTCCCTGGCTATTCCCATGGCCAGACTATGAAGAGGAGTACCTGGAGGATGGACCCCAGGAAGGTTACGACAACTAGGATCATCTCCATCGTGATTGCTCGTGACCCAAGATGGAGCTTTGCCTACGCTATCGTTATTATTACGTATTCCGCTGCTTGATGTTGTATTAAGAACTGGATCATGAGATCCCTATTCGTGTAAGAACTTATGTATCGTTGTAATGGATGAAGTACTATGGTATCCAATTCTGTTATGTCTCGCAAAAATGGTAATCCTGGGATTGCGAGGTATGGCATAACAGGCATCTAGGATTGAAAAATACGGGTGTTGACAATAACATTCTAGTGATCAAATCACTTGCTTGCAAGCTAACCAATGTGATATCACCGAGAGGGCCCAGAGCATATCTATCCGTCATCGGGATGAACAAATTCCACTCTTAAACCATGATTCTCAACATAACACTTTAGTAGCTTTAAAGCCATCTTTATAATCACCCAGTTACGGAGTGACGTTTGATGTCAACAAGAAACTCTTCCAGTGTTAGTGATTGGCATGATCTCATGGTATAAGGATTAGGATTACTTCGTAGTTTGTTTATAGCAATATAAACTCAATGACTTTGATCGTAATGCTATACTTCAGATGAATGTTCATCACACCATTACACTAATGTTATGATCTCGTTATTAACAACATCCAATGTCTATGATCAGGAAACCGAGATCATCTTGTTAATCAACGAACTAGTTTATGATAGAGGCATAACTAGGAACTTTCTGTTTGTTTATTAAACACACATGTATTAACGTTTCCGTATTAATACAATTATAGCATGCAAAATAAACATCTATCATATACTTGGAATACACATAATAAACATTTTATTATTGCCTCTCAGGGCATATTCCCTTCAATTTAATAATAGATTTAAGTTGTGTATTTTATTTTTCCAAACATTTTCATATATTATAAGTATTTTTCTGATTTACAAAACAAAAGTTATTAATGAAACAAGATTTAATCATTTTCATGTATTGGAATTAATATTGTTTTTATTTAATTTCTAAACATTAAATACTTTTCTTACTTAGACAGGGTATATCCCAAGTCACAGACAGGTGGGGCTCAGGGCCACGTTGGCGTGCCACACTGGCGTGGACCTGTCAACAGCTGACCCGGTCAAGGATGACATCACCCAGTCGTCGTGATGACGTCACCTCGCCGGAATCCCCCCCATTCGAGCACGGACACGGCGAACTAGCATGCGCGAGGCTGCATGGCTACGCGCATGGGATGCAGGAGCGAGCACTGAACGATAAATGGGCGGCGCCGCTGGTTATTGGCTATCGGAGAAGCTACGACGGCGAGTTCGTGTGGCGCCGACGTCGGGAGGACCATCCTGATAATCGAGGAAAGTAAGAGCACTGGGAGTCTTAGTGGCTTACCAGGAAGCTTGTGGAGGCCATGGCGAGGGAAGCCAAGCTCGGACAACGTCGCCATGGTCGACGGCGAGCGGCGGTCAGAGAAGGTGGATGCGCGCGATTACGGCCTCCTAGCTCGATTCCTTCCGCACATAGACAGTGTCCACCACGGCGGAGCTTGCTGCATCTTCAGTTGGTCTCGGGGAGGTCTCAGACGACGACGATGAACAACTCCAGCGGCTAGGGTTCAGTCAAAGAGGGGAAGAAATCGGGAGGACTGAGAGAGAGCACGTGTGGAATGACCCGAGATGAGGATTAGGGCGTCGCCGTGTCGTTCTTATCCTCGCGAAGGCCTCGGTGGCGGCGTGACGTCGACGGCGGCATCGGGTGGTCGGCGACCCTCCAGCGAGCAGCTTGCCAGGGGAGGAAGACGACGGATTAGAGTTCCAAAAGGTATGCGGGATTGGGCCGTTGCTGGGCTGCAGCGAAGTGAGCGGCTCGTGGCTGCTGCTGCATGCGAGCGACAGTTAGTTCTCTGAGAATGTGGGTCGTGGGCCAGATTTGATGTTTCCTTTATTTTTTTCATGGTTCTATTTCTTTTCCAATTTCTGTTTTGTTTTTAGTTTTGAATTTCAGCAATGACTTTGACTAATCTTTATGGAATTTTATTTGCTGAACATTTGCAGCAACAATGAAGGTATTAAGAATCAATTTGTGATCTTTTATTATATATTGTGATATTTTCTTTATTTCCTTTATATTTATACTTTTTCTATTATTATTTGTGAGGGCCCTTAATATGAATTTAATTTTACAAAAAATCATAAACTTATTATAGAATGTATTACTACTAACTAATGAGATTTTATTTTCATTAATATTTAATATTAAGGCAACTTTTATATTTATTGATACTTCATTATTATTTGATACATAAAGTTTTGAATACTTAATAGGGTTAACATTATTCTCATAATTTAAGAAATAGTAATATATATATATTTTTATTATTACCAACCAAAGAGTTAAAGTTTAAATTGAAAATGCCTTTCATAAGTTCTTAGAAGATTTAATATTCTCATATTTATTTTATTGATGTGAATAAAGGTTAATGGCTAAACCTATTGTCTTTATGTTGGTGAATTTAATAATATCACCATTCAAAGTAAAATAGTGGATTTGTTTTCTAGGATAACTTATGAGAAAGAATTGATAAAGTTAATTCTTAAGCACATATGATAATGATGATTGAAAAGGACAAAGCTGTGCTCAGGTGATTTGATATAGTAAATATTTCTATGAAGCTTTGTGTAAATAAGATGATAGATCAATTAGATGAAATGGATAATATGTTTCATAAAGATCTAGGATATAGTGTTTACCAAGAATTCCTATATTGCATATTTCATAATTCTGGACTTCTAACTAAGGAATTCCTTTCCTAGATATATTACATCTCTATATCCATCATCATGTGTTATCATGATGATCTTTGTTTCACAAGAATATTCTTATCCACCTTTTATGCTCCTAAAGACATTTATATATCCAATGAGCTTGTCATTAAAGCCTTTCCTAATTATTTATATCTATACTTGGCTTATATTAACTACTCTATTGCTGATAATTCCCAATCCAACAAGTGGTTACTTCTAACTCCAATCGTACTCTTCCTTAATCATCCTTCACTAATATCACTTCAATAGATGTATACATCAAATCCTACTTCACCTCAAGTGCTTAGTATTTCCAAAGAGGAAAATACTACTTCTTTAATCCAATGTTGCTCTAACATCATTTTAATCATACTATCTTGTCTCTACTTGACTCCAATATCTAACATTCCAACCTCACATTAAGTTAATGTGACTTGTAATGACTAATCTAGGATAATATATCTATACTATGGTCCAATCATGTTTTATCCACCAATGTCACTTATACATGGTATAAGCATTCAATATTGGTGAATAAGGCATGATCATTATAATCCTTTGATCCTTTATGATTCAGGTTTCCAATTGGCTAAACAAGGCTTCATCAATACAAAATTACAGTTGTATTATAATTATCTTCTATTTAGCTCTATTGGATTAAGAGATATAATTCATTGACTATACCTACTTGATCCAATAGGACTACTCCTGGTAACTATCTTCAGACTTCATCCTTGTAATCTTCTTTGTTACCATATTGATTTGATTTCCTCCAATCACTCTCATCCTATAGATGACATCTAAAACTAGCATCACTATTTACCTCTTCTTACTTCTTTCTTTATAAGCCTTAAATGAATGCTATAATGAGTACAAGAGTTGATAGGTCAAGAATTGATAGGTTAAAAATTGGTGAATCAATAGTTGATTTCTCAATATTGATGAACAACAAATATAAGGATAGGATTCAATAGAGATGATAAAGATTGATATGGAAAGAAAGATATATGGTGAATGATCTTAACTTTGGTTTCTTTCCTACTCAATCTCACTAGAGAGTTAAAGTTAGGTATTTCCATGATACTCATGGTATAAGTAGATGAGATTAAGATATAGTTGTTACATTCTTATTATTTGTGTTATATTTATAATTTAGTATTCATGAGTGATTATAATGAATATTATGATATGAGCACCTAAGGATCAAATATAAATCATTAAATAATGTATTAGGTTTTAATTTTATTACATTTGATCTATCCATAGATCAAATCCTGTTTAACCAAAATAAGGTTTTAGCAAAGGTCATATTGAAACTTATCGCAGTCAACTTGATGATCTACTTCAATTCCATCAGGTTAAGAGAAGCTTCAATCACTTTGACAAGTTTTTATTTAAAAACGCGGAAATTATTCATATTTTCTATGCATGAATGCAATGCACACATCAGTGTTCAGCTTATTTCTAAGCTCTAATGTTGAGATGTTACATGATATGATTAGGAAAGCTCAGAGAGGAAGCTACGAGAACAATGTCATCTACATAAAGAAGGAGATAGGAGATATGAGAGTCTTTATGGTAGAAAAAAAGAGAGGTATCAAAGAGGGAGGGAGTAAATCCGAGTGTTTGAATGAAGGTTAAGAAGCACTGAAACCAAGCGTATGGTGCTTGTTTTAAGCCATATAGGGATTTTTGAAGAAGACAAGCGTAATTTGGGGAAGAAAATTTTCAAAACCAAGAGGTTGTTCATAGTAGACAGTTTCTTGGAAGGAACCATGGAGAAAGGCATTTTTGACACCTAATTGGTGAATAGGCCAGGAAGAAGAGATGGCAATGCTAAGAACCGTACAAATGGTGCTAGGTTTAACTACAGGAGAAAAAATTTCGTCGTAGTCTATGCTATGCTGCTGGGAATAGCCATGACAGACCCGGCGATCTTTGTAGCGAGAGAAGGATCCATCATAATGAAATTTGTGACAAAAGACCCACTTCCCGGAGACAATATTAGCACCTGGTGGTCAAGGGACAAGCTGCCAAGTGTGATTATCAAGAAGTGTCTTAAATTCATACTTCATGGCAGCTGTCCAATTATGGTCAAGAAGAGTAGATTTGTAAGAGTTTGGAAGGGTAGAAATAGTGGTAGTGGCGTGGAGATTAAGGCGGGAGGTAGGTAGGCGTAAACCAGACTTTGAACGAGTACGCATGACGTGTTCGTTGGTAGGTGTCGTGGTGGGAACAACTCGTGGAGGAAGTGTGGATGGAGCAGACACGAAAGAGGATGACACAACGACATGTTTTGCCATGGTAGGATTTTGAGGTGCATCGGCTGCCACGGCAGGTGGCGATAGAGAATTCTATGCCGCGGCAGAGCTGGGAGTGGGATCAGATGGAGTGGTAGAACGGTCTGCCGCGACAGAGGTTTGGCAGGTTTCCGCTGCCGCGGTAGGGGACGGCAGAGAATTTTCTGGGCGGCAGGGTTTTGGCGAATGAGGGTGGAAACAATGCGATTGTTGGGTGATTGAGTAGGGGTAGAGGATGGAGAGGGTGGGGTGGTGTTTGGAGAGGATCGGTCAACAAAAGGAAACATAAGTTCTATGAATGTAACATGGTGGGAGATGTGGATGTGAGCAGATAGCAAATCAAGGCAACGATAACCTTTATGCTCGCCGGAATAACCAGAGACATAATTATCGTATGTGAATTTGAGAACGGAAATTAAATTATTGATAAGGGAAGGTGCAATAAGAACATCTTGAACAAGGAGTGGTGTCGTTGGAGAAGGTAATTGAGTGTGCACGGTGCAAGAGATAGGTACGGTGGAACCATTGCCGAGTGTGATGGAGTAAAAATGGGAGGAAGTAAAGGATGCCAGCATATTACTCGAGTTAGACATATTACTAGAAGCACCAGAATCGAAAATCCAGTCCGTACATGAGTTTCCTTAAGCAGCAAAGTGATTCATGGCCTGCAAAAAGGCAGCTTGGTCCCAATTCCCGATTCGGGCCGGAGGCGGGGAGTAGTGATGCAGCACAGATCTTCCGATTGGTGAGGTAGTATGGGAAAATGGTTGCCAAGCGCGGGTGTTGGAGCAGAGGTGTCGTAGGTGTAGTAGGTTGAGGTAGCATGGTAAGCCTGCGTAGGTGGGCGTGATCCAAGAAGCCCTAGGGAGCCGATGCGAGGCCGCATGCCCGACGTCCAATGGCCGGAGTAGGTGGGCGGTGCACCGACCAGAGAGGGATACATCCAGGGCATCGGCCAGGCCTGGACCAGCTATCCAGGGGTATTGAGAGGGGTGCCAGCTTGGAGTCGCAGGCGGCTGGATTGTGCTAGAGGAGGGCATGGTCGCTGTTGAAGGGCAGGGTGGCCAATACGTAGGGTTTTTGCCACGGTAATTCGGGCTGGGCCGCCACCCAGGAGGAGGTTGCGCCGATGACATGGGCTGCACGGCAGCAGGGGCCGGGGGCGGTGGGCGTGGAGTGGCGACGAAGATTTGAGGGCGCTCCTCCTTGCGTGACTATACGTCATCGTCCCACTGCATGAGAGATTGAATCTCGGCGAAGGTGGGTGGTGGACACATTAGGAGGATTAAATCCATTACCGTGGAGAGTGTATTTCATTTGTGTCTAACAATCGAATATAGAGCTGAATATTGTTACAATAGTCGTGTAATAAGGCTAGGGTTATAATGGTCGATCAACTTCACTGATGCTAGTAAGAATTATACTACTTACACACGAGAAGAATAATGCATATTCGACCAATGGCACCGGATGACCTTAATGGGGGCGAAATGGGCCATCTCCCCCAAGCCCATGAAGAAATTGCATAATATTTACATATATTCAGCCATTTGCAAACTAAAAGTCAGCCTAAAGCTTAATTTTCGCCCCCAGCCCATTTGCCCCCTAGAATTTCGGCCCAAGGTCCGCTAGTAACCACCGGGACTTCAGTTTCTTGTAGTATCGACAAAATAAGATTGTGTTTTCTAGCGGATCTTATCCATCGGTGGAGAAACAATGGAACTCCTACAACCTACAAGAATATGAGAACATCCAACACGAACACATTCCCTCGATGAAAAAATTTATACGAAGAGAAGATAAAAAATGGTATTTTATGCTCAACTCTGCGGATCATAAACATTTTTTCCACTTGAATTTTCTTCGGGCCAACTACTCAACATGTACCTAGCATGGCCCGGCACACGAGGTGGCCCATGTAACACGCGGGCCATGTCGTTTCCGGCCCGTGCCTAGCTTCTTGGTCTAGACACAACATCATAGCTTAACAAGCACCAGACTATGTATTTTAAAAAAATAGAAAAAAGTATTGTTTTTGAATTTCAAATAGAGAAACATTAAAATTAGAAAAAATAGTAAAAAGACTAAATGGGCCATGCCTGGCCGGAAAGAGGGCTTCAGGTCATGAGCCAGACACGGCTCCAATGGGCCATGGGCCGGCACGTCCTGTTTAGCTAAATCTGAAAATAATTTTTGTTTAACCGAGTGTAACAGTTCGGTTTTTGCGTGTGGGCTTCTGTTTGGTTGCTAATGGGTCTGTTCCAAAAAGAGGTTTGGTTCAGTTCTTATTAAATCTGGTTTAGATGCGGTCAGACAATGTCTTCTAAAAAAATATGTGGGAAGGTATGGTCCAATAGTTTTAGGTCCAAACATGTCTAGCCAAACCTGGCCAATAGGCCAGCCCAGCATGGCATGCGGCGGCCCGTGAAGCTCGTGGGTCGGGCTGTGTTGGCACTCGTGCCTTGTCCCGTGGACTGGACACGACGCGGAGGCTTGGTGGGCCAGCATGTAGAGCACGTAGGCCTGATAAATGTTTTATGCTAGTCCGTCAATTTATCTTATAATAAGGTTTGAATACTATCTAGACAACAACTTTTGGTCTGATGATAAAACGTCGTAAGTTGGAGTTGCACGTCTCTAGTTCTACCCATGTCTCACCTTTTTGCACATATATGTCTATATTTTTCGCTGCTAGCAGGCTTGCCGGGCCGTGCCTGAGGCCACGGCCTAAACACGGCCCCACTCCTTTACGTGCTAATACGAGTCCGGCATACCATGGGCCAGGCTGGTGCCGGCTTTCTTCTCGTGCCACGGGCCGACACGCCAAAGCTCGGCCCAATGGCCAGGTTTGGATGTAGCGCGTGGTTCCCAACTAGTTTTGGAGATTGGGTTGCAACCCTGCACTCCGCGTATCTAATTGTTCCACCTGGGTCTAGCCCACCTTTTCGGTTCGGGGCTGTTTTAGTTTTTTTCTCGTCTCGTTTTCTTTTTTCCTTAATTTAACAAGACCCACATTCGCGTTAAAAAAAGAGCCGACGTGTTTTCCGTTCTCTCTATCCATGGTTCATCGTAACCTGCTTTCTTTTATGTTTTTTCTTTCATTTTTCATCTTCTTTTTTATGTTCCTTCATATTATATTTTCTTAACAAAGTTCATGGTTTTTAATGTGGTACAATCATATTAAAATTCGTTATAAGTAGGTTCAAAAATTTTCATGGATTATAAATCTTATGTTAGTGAGTTTGAAAATTGTTCATGAGGTTTTAAACAATTTTTAAAAAAATTGTTCATGACATTTTGAAAATTGGTTCATGATTCTAAAGATCGGTTCATGAATCTGAAATTTTTTCATGACATTTTGAAAATTGGTTCATGATTATAAAGATTGGTTCATGAATTTGAAAATTTGTTCATGACATTTTGAAAATTGCTTCATGATTCTAAAGATTGGTTCATGAATTTGAAAATTTGTTCATGACATTTTGAAATTTGGTTCATTATTTTGAAAAATGTTCAAGATTCTTAATTTGGTTCATGAATTTTAAAATGGATTTTTACTTTTTCAAAATGGTTATTAGTTCGAAAAATGTTCATGTTTTTCTGAAAGGTTCAAGACTAGAAAATGTTTAGTTTTTAAATCAATGAACTTCTAAATTTGTGAACTTTTTGATATTTATGAACAATTTTAAATTTATGAATATTTTTTCAAATTCTTGAACTTCGTTTTAAATCCGTGAACTGACAAGTTCCTAGACTTTTGTTTGGATTTGTGAGCATTTTTTAAGTTACCTTTTTCTAATCAGCAACTATTTTTTTCAAAATTGTGAACATGTTTCTAAATTCGATAACATTTTTAATTTCTGACCTTTAAAAAAATCCGTAGACATTTTAAACGAAATAAAAAAAATCTATTTTGAGAAAATGGGCACGTACCTTTTTTATTTGAGGGAAAATGGGCACGTACCTTTTGTTGCCAAATGTATCGGGTTCTGTCACCTACAGCCACATTTTTGTTTTTTTTGGATGTTACGTACAACTACAGGAAACATAGTTTCACCGCTACAGGCCTACAGCCGAATCGTTTTCTAACAGCGAAGCTCTTCAGTTTATTGGGCCGGCCCGTCCGGAGTTCCCTTTCAGGCGGCGTCGCGTCCTTGCGCTGCAGAAGGCGTTGGCTAGCACCTCCCCCCAGTCACCGCCGCCTCCGATCCATCCCCTAGCTCGGCCTACTCCATCCCCGTCTCGTCGGCAGTGGCAACCAAGGCGGAGGAGGGTTCTTCTCCGGCGGCCGCAGCGGGGGCGACTACGGGGAGATCTTCGGCCTGCTCGACCTCGGGGACCTTGCGCCGCCGTACGACGAGCTGTTCGGCCGGCGGGAGAGGGACGCACCGGCTCCGGTGGCTGCACCGGAGGAGGATATTGAGCTCCAGGTCCGTTCCTTTCCTGCCCTAGTGCTTTCTTGGTCTGCCCCAATTCCGTCCATGTCCGAAATACTTCCGTTCTTGGTTCCTGTCACCGTGAAATCTTCCTGCCACCTAATTAAACTTAGCTACTCCTATCCTTTTTCTCTCATTGATTTTCTGAAGAATGGTTGGTCTATTCGGACCCAGGCACTTCACGGCGCTGTAGGACGAGCTGTCCGGCCGGCTGGGAGAGGGACTTGCCGTCGCCGGTGGCTGCGCCGGAGGAGATTGCCTCGTCAAGCAGGGTGTCGTCCAGGTTCCTTCCCTTCCTGTCCTACTTCTTGTTGGTCTGGCGCCGGTGGTTAGTAACGATGGCTGATAATAGATTTCGGTTTCTATGATATCGGTAGGTTCTGTTCTCTTCTTGTGCAATTCCGGTAGCCACATGCCCATGACAATGCATGAGTACAATCTAGTTATTGCTGAACCAAGTACAATCAGAAATTTGACAATTGATTGGAGACTATTGTTGGTCCCGAGTGTGAAGTCCCATGCTACTGTTACACTAGTAAGTAGCACTAAAAATAATAGAGTGCTCTAAAAATTATAAAATAAGATCATCACAGTTAAATTCTTCCTTATATATGAAGTAGAAGTAGGAGTATCATTTATGATGAAGTCAGACGGAGAAAATAGGAGAAAAAAATGGCCGGTCAAATATTTCAGAAAATATAAAGATTAAAATGTATTTGAATATAACCAAGTCAGACGGAGACATTTAGATTACTAAGATTATTGGTCATTGCCTTTTTTTTTCCATTTAGCATCATACCTATAAGTCTGTAAGTTTCAGTCCCATAAGAAAGACATATTTTTATGGATTTTTTAAGAAACCACGATCTCGTTTCAATTAAAGATGAAATTGGCCTCGCTAAATCATGGTCACGGGGGCAAAAAAGATCGCTGGTCGTAAAACGTCTATAGCAGGTCGACTCCTAGTTCCGACTCGAATTAAAAGCAAAAGCTTGGCTCAGAGTGGCATGTGCAAGTCTGCAGCGGTTTGCATGCACTTCTCTAGAAAATTCGGCTCGGTCCTAGGAGATTCACACAGGCACGCATCAGCTAGGCTGCCAGACTGATTGACGCGCGCAAGGAAAAGCGAATCCACCGCATGGCGGCCGTCCGATTATTTCTGGTGATACATGATTAACGTAGGATGATAGCTTTGTCTTGCAAACAATAGCTTCAGATGTGTTTGGCGGAGGCTAGGACGAGGGTGGTGAATCTAAATTCAAAACTGCCACATTATAATAGTAGAGATAAGAAGGGGTAGGGGATCGATTGGATTCGAACTGACAAATACACTTAATTTGGTAAAATTTTGGCTACCAGAATATACACATTATGACTATTAAGCTGGTCCTGTGATTTTAATATGGTTATCATGGTGATAAGAGAATTACTGCAATACTACTTAATCATTACCCTGTTTCTTCCTGCCCTACTTCTTGGTATGCCGTCGGAGAAATAGTTGATCTCGTGTTTAGCTACTGATGTGGTGGCCATCGGCCATAACCATAGTTTCTACAGTAGTTTTAGTTCAGTTTAGATGGAATTGTCACATGGTTGAGTTTAGGCTGGGCGTATCCTAGTGGTTGAGTTTAGGTTGGGTGTATCCTAGTGGTTTGAGTTTATGCTGGGTGTGAAAGCATATCCCATCTTACATATAGTTGACCACATATAACAACACAACAATAATGTACACACTCACACTTGTGCACAATATAAAGATATTGAACCAGATTTCATCTCACATATATCTGCAGTTGGATACAGAGATTCCTCCAACCGTACCAAACCGTGTGAAGGACTAAGTTTCATTTGCACAGTGAAATGTTTGAACTTTGCAGCCCAGCTCTCTGGTCATGACGAGAACCGCAGAAACCAAAGCTGAGACAACACTAAGCCTGGCGGCTAGTGCCTTCACTGTGGTGCCGGGCGCAAATATCGACGCCATGGCCAGCGCATAGCCGGCGGCCAGAAAGGACAGAAGGATTTGGGTTACAGGTTTCTGCGTTGGAGACATGATCACGGTTTCGAGGAAGACAACAATTACGCAGAGATAAAGCATGATCTGGTCTTTCACCAGACGCTGCAGGCTGACCATCTCTGCCAGTTGACATTTTTCTTTCTCGTCTTTCTTTTTCTCCTCCACAACTTTCTTGATTCAACAAATGAAGGAGCCAAGGGATGGAATTGTTCATGGGAAGGATCTTGGATGGATGGTGCACGAGAATTAAGGCAAAAAATTTACTATCCGGATGCCGACACAGCGTATATGATGGATGGATGGATGACACGAGATGGGATCAATGCAAAAAAAAATTTGTAAAGGGAAATATCAAGCTTGAAATGTTAGGGCCTAGTGGGTGATATCCAGTGGTGACCCTTTTGAGGACCATTTTGCCTTGACCTGTAAACAAGAAATAAGCCTACACATAAGACGAGCGATCGGCTACAAGTACAAGAGTAGCACCAAACTAAACTTCAAAAGAGAAATGTACTCCATTCAAAAGGTTGCAAAGAAGCGATCTCCAAGGGAAAAGGGGAGCATAAACTGACCGAAAACGCGGAGGAGCGATATGTTGCCCTGCTCTTGTACTTGTAGCCGTTCGGTCAGTTTATGCTCCCCTTTTCCATTGGAGATCGCTTCTTTGCAACCTTTGAATGAAGTACAATTCTCTTTTGAAGTTCAGTTTGGTGCTACTCTTGTACTTGTCGCCGATCGCTCGACTTATGTGTAGTCTTGAGTAGTTCAAAAGTTTGAACTTTTCTATAAGATCCGGAAAAAATCCAGTAATCGAACTACATGTAGTCATTAACTGCAAGATTCTGAGCCCTACTGAAGTTTTGGTGTTTTTTTTTAACTTTCTGCCAGAATTCGTTCAATATCAAACTTTTCAGAATCTTCAAGAAATTCCGCTAATTTGAACTACATGTACTGCATAAAATGGAAAATTGTCACCTCACTTCGCCCAGCCGATTTGAAGTTCTCCTGGTCTTTTTTTAACTTTTGGCCAAAAATCAAACAAAATTTCGAAGTTCCAAACGAATCTTGAGAATTTGCGGATGTTCCTTTGGTGAACTTTGGACCCAAGTTCCCTCCTCTCCTCTCTTCCCGAGCACCTCATCCTAGCGCCCGAAACCTAGGAGTCGTCCTGCATTGCCGCTAAATCGTACCGCCGCCGACCGAATCGGTTTTAGCGTCGCCTGAATCGGCCTCCCGGACGCTGAATCAACCCTGCCGCCGCCCGAAACACTCGGCTCTCGTAGCTCCCGAATCTAGCTCGCCGGCGGCAAGAGGTTGCGCCCTAACCCTGCCCCACTCTCCATGGTGAGCCTCCTGTCCAGGCATCCCTGTGCGCTCTTTTAATGGTGTAGTGTTGAAGAGAAATCTTTTGGTGACATGGGTAATATGCCCTTTAGTCTTTACTGCCTTCTGTTTAAGAGGTGTCTTAGTTTGAATCTTGATTGCTATTCATCTGCATGAACATCCAGGTTGCGATAGGAAGTGCAAGTTGTCTCAAGCAATGGTACATTTCAAGAACAGGTACATGGTGATGGAGGTCTTCATCGATGCGAGCAAAGGAGAGGCTGATCCCGTCATCCTCACCCAGTTCAACATTACCAAAGTGATCAGAGATAGCATCCAGCTCAACTTTGGGGAGTGTGGCCTAGCTGCATGTCTCGGATCATTGCAAGGTGCTAATAACTTCTAAAGCAACCTTTAATCCTATAGGCAGCATCATATATGTCCGTAATGTGTTACTCAGCTTAGTTTAGATTTTAGTAGTACTTCTGAGCGCTGGTCAATGGTCATCTGCAGTGAAGTATGTAAATCCTCTGACAAAGCTTTGCGTTATCCGGGTGTCGCGTGAAGATCACCAAAAAGTGTGGGCTGCTATCACAATGGTACGGAACATTGGGAAAATCCCTGTGTCGTTCAACCTGTTGGATGTGAGCGGTGAGTGGATTATTGATAACGGAACCACATCCTTTTTTTACAAATGGTTTGATGCACCATAGGTATTTCTTCATTAGTGAATTCAGTATCTGATCTCATTGTGTTTGCATTGGTGTTATGAATGACGCTCCCACCTTTAGTACCACATTGCTAGTTTAGCCTGAGTTTTACACTTGCATCAAACCCTTATTGGCCCCAGACATAGTCACTGTAGCACTTCAGGGTTAATTCTCTTGCACGA
Organism: Avena longiglumis; assembly: GCA_030063025.1. Lineage (NCBI taxonomy): Eukaryota > Viridiplantae > Streptophyta > Magnoliopsida > Poales > Poaceae > Avena > Avena longiglumis. Next base: position 468,084,470 of record CP125976.1, read on the forward strand.
AGCGAGAGCAGAAGTGCAAGTTGGGTGCTGAATGCATGCCTGCCCAATGGTGGGCTGAGCTGTTAGCCTCTTGGCTGCATGGTACTACAATGATTATCTAGTGCAATATCATATTTTGGTACTACAATGATTATCTAGCGCAATATCATATTTTCACAAGTTGATATCCTCATCTTGTTATCAAATTACTCAAATGTTTCTTTTTACATTGGATTTCTTAATAAAAGATACTCGTTATATCTGCTTCTTCTAGTATACGCTAGCTCTCCAGTGTAAGGCAATAGGAATCATATCATCGTCTTTCTGGTTTCTTTACATGCATATATGTTGTTCAGTTTGTCGAAACTCTTTTCTCTCTGTGACCTGGACTTAGTTCTGACTTCTGAGTATTTTCGCTGCACAAACTTTGAACAAATGATGTTTCTCCATGTATAGTTTTAATGCTCTTGTATCATTTGAAGTCGCGATCAATTGTAGAGTACTAGTTGTTTTGTTGCCATCCCTAATAGGAAGGAATGTTTGCAAGGCCAGTTGTGCCAGACCAGTGTTGACCATCAATCTCCTTTCCAGGAACTATCAGGGCATGTAAGGAAGCTGCGCTGGAGTGCGAAGAGGCCAAGTTTGAGCAGTACAAGTTGTCTGCTGGTGATCGTATCACACTAGAGATTACCGAGTCCGTGAAGAGTTGCTTTGAAAAACTAAGAGGGTTAGATAGTTAGTTAACGTTTGCTTTGTGCCATTAGTCTGAAAAAGAAATTAAATGACTCAGTTGACAACCTTGTTTCTCGGTCAAATTGTGGAACCCGGTTTCCCTGCGTCAAAGTCTATTCTCGGAGAGAAATTTTTGTTGTAGCTTAAGTTAACCATATGCACCTAATCATGATTGAGACACCATCTAGTATGGCGCTAAATAATGATGCACTTGAGCCAACGTTTTTTTTTGCTCCTCGCTGATGCATTTGTGCCAACGTTTCCCAGTTTGTTGAATCTTATGTACTTACATATGCTTTGAAAGAGAAGCACATGCTCCATGATAGTTCTGTTGGTGAAAAAGAGAAACCGTTTATTAAAGAAAGAAAAAGATTAACGCATGATAGTTCTGAATCGCACTAACATGGAGATGCATGCTTGAATACATTTTAAGAATTTTTTTAGCAGTTTTGAATGCGTGTTTTTTAATAAAGAGAGCGTATGCATATGGATCAAAAGTAAAGTTCTTGAAGCCAAAACAGGTAAATCCTACAAGTTTATTCTGCGGTTATAATATGTGTTGCATTTGAATAGTACACAGCTGTAACAGATTTTCAAGGCACATACGGCCTCACTAGCAGGATCTGCCGAAGGAGCTCCAAAGAGTCCAAGAAGCTCCAATGTAGCGACAAGCTCAGTTTGTTGTGAGTTGCAACAACGCAATTAACGAATCTTCGCTATCCCGATCCATCCAATTTCCAAGCGCGCAACAGGACACACATTGTTTAATTTTACCTGTTGTTGTGAGCTTCTATGGTAGTTCATCTGCGATGTGGTGCACGACTTGTATATATATAGACTTAAGAAGTGTAAGGATGTAGTGTTTAATTGTCACCCCATGTATGGTGAGGTTGGAGGTTGGTGGGACATATGCTCATTGCGTTTTCGAGTGGATCTTGAATTTGATGCTTGCATATACATCTTCCCCAATCACATGGCATATCCCGCTTGACGTCCCGTGGGACAACATCTTGTTTTTATGCCAACGCCACGTTAGAAACATCCTAGCACATCACAACTGATAAAACACAAAATAGACTGTGCAAGAGGGAACCGATGTGATATTATCGTTTGTTTTCTCCAAGCATAACACTTTTCAGTTATCACCTGACCAATTAGGGCTCTTAAAATTAAGAGTACCAAACACGAAGAAAGCATAAGTCAGAGCAGTTCCACCAATACTAGAGTAGTATTGACTTGTCTTACAAGTATGAGCATCAGAATTGGCAGCTCAAGCAGAGATCGAGAAGTAGATCTCCCAATTTTTCTCTAGAACACAATGCGTGCTTCCTTGGCAATCTGTCGGTAGAATAAGTCAAGATTGTTTACCCCATGCATCAGAGATCAGGATATCAACATTAAGCCTTCCTATTCAAAACAAAACAACTTGTAACTGGATACAACATATATCTTGTGTCCATGTCAAACAAGTCCACAATGTCTGACTACTAAATTGATGGTTACCATCAATGTTTTCCGTTTTTATCGAAACAAGTTGATTGCTAAATATTATTATTGGATGAAATACCATATGTTCATCTTATTATCAAATTGCTCAAATGTTTCTTTCTAGATTGGAGTTCTTGATAATATATAGTAGTAGTATTTTTGTGTGTGTGTGCTTTTTCTAGTATAAGCTAGCTTTCAAGTGCAAGTTGAAGTGCCGTTAGCAATCCCACTTTTTGACCTGATGATGTTTCTTCATGTATCGTTTTGATCCCCATCCTCGTATAGTTTGGCATTGCGACTCAATTGTACTACTACTCTAATTATGTTGTTGTGGTCCCTATCAGAAAAAAAATGCTTGCAAGGCCAGTTGTGCCAGACCAGAGCTGACCATCAATCTCCTTTCTAGGAACTATCAGGACATGCAAGAAAGCTGGGTGCGAAGAGGCGAAGTTTGAGCAGTATAAGCTGGCTGCTAGTGACCGTATCACACCAGAGATCATCAAAACCATAAACAGCTGCTTGGCAAACTATGAAGATTAGATAGTTAGTGAATTGTTTCGTGCCATTAGTCTGATGATGTACTTGACTTGAGCCAACATTTTGCTATTTCTCCGTAATACACTACATGTTAACTGATGTGTTCGGTTAAACGGCCTAACTCACCGCTGTCCTTTTTTTGTTCAGGATGATTGGAGGGACATTCAGTGCGGGCAAACGCTCGTCGTGAGTCCATATCACTCAGCTATAAACTTAGTTTGATTTGAACTGCTAATGCTGCACCACTAAGAATTCTTCGCTAACCCAATGCATCCAATTCCCATGCATAGTGACACCATACACATTTCTTAATTTTATCCGTTGATGTGAGTTGCTAGTGCACCTCTCGACTGGCTAATCTGTGACGCGGTGGTAAACCAACATCTATATATAAGGGGGCATTCACGTGAAATGTTGGTAGTGTTTAATTCTGCTCATTTGGTCAGGTTGGAGGTTTGTGGCTCCTTTGGTGTGACGTGAATCTTGAATTTATTGCTTGAGGATCCGTCCCATCACAAGGAGTAATTCAGCATGCGAGTATGCAGCAAACATCGGCTCGTGAGTACATCGAAAACATCCTAGCATAAAGCACCAGGTAAAAACAGGGAATCTGAAGGGAAAAGAATACATCATCGGTTGTTTCATAAAAACATACTCCCTCCGTTTGGAAATATAAGACGTTTTAGGTTTGTGAATGAGATGTATCTAGACACCTTTTAGTGTCAGATTCATTTGAACCTATACACTAAAAGCTAGATACATCTCCTTTAAAAACATAAAACATCTTATATTTCCAAACTGAGGGAGTAGCACTTATTAGCTATATCACCGGATCGACTCTATCTCTTAAAATTAATACGAGAAAAGAATGCAACCATGACGAGGAGAACGGTGAAGACTCCTGCGACAACAATCCTTAGTTCTAGATTTAGGTTAGCCTTTATTTAGTTTTAACAAAAATCAAAATTTTAAGATAAACCTAAGTTTGAATGAAATTCGTTCGTTTTTGCTTCATTTTTAAAGTCGGCTTTAGAACCCTAAAGGCTATCAGAGACGCCGGTAGGAGCAGCTGCAACCCAATATAGCAACAGTGAATGCCGGTGCTTCCTATAGCACTCCGCCAGCGTTGTTGTCAGACTGCTATTGGGAAATCCGATGGAAATGCCCTAACACCTTGTTTGGATGTAGTCAATTGGGCTTAAAATCAAGGAATTGAAAATAAGCACCAAATTTTTCTATTTGTTTTGTCTTAAAATTTAGGCCCGAAAATGAAGATTGGATTGGAACAAAACTTTTAATGTTCTTAAATTTATCTAGATTCATATGTATCTAGTTAAGTATTTAGACTAGTATCTAGACAAAGTTGAGACCATTAATATGAACCAAAGGGAGTATTTGTTTGAGCTTGTAATTCTGGAGCTCAACCCAGCAAGAGTTAGTAGTTGAGGGACTGCTATGATTCTTTCCCTTTAAAGTTAAAGGATTTCGATGGAATAAATTCTTTGAAGAATCAAGATTCATAATTAATCCTTGTCTTGTTTGTCGGATTAGGTCTAACTTTCTTGACCAAACTATGAGCATGGAATTTTATGAGATGAAAATTGGCATACCGCGCTCTGGTGAACCGCAAAGAGCATCTTGCTCTAGGTGAGGGGACGGTTACAGAAGCTTCATCGAAACATCAACAGATGTGGACAGACCTGTGGAAATTAAAAGTGGTGCCAAAAGTTAGAGTTTTCTGGTGGAGTGTTTTACGTAAAATTCTGCCGGATGAAAGCACTCTAAAGAGGCAGCATATAGCGGAGATAATAAATGCAATATCTGCTTAGCAACGGATAAAGATCTTATGCATGCTCTGATTCAGTGGCGGACCAAGAATTCGGAAAAGACCAGGACTAATTTCTAATACTCCTAAACTATGGAAAAAAAAATCCTTCGAATCCCCTCTCAATAACAACATATAATAGCCTAAACATGGTAAAAATGCATAAGCTAAGTTTTGATAGCAATATTTAACCGAATTACAATAATAAAAGCATAAAAAATGCGGTAGTATAATCACATAATCAAGATGCATTTCAGTACCTAATAATGAATCCTTGATCTCATACTAGCCTACCATTTCCCCATCAATCATGGGAGAAGAACCAGAACCTACAAATACAAGAAAAATAATAATCAAAAATAGTATGGATGAATATATGAGAATTGGTTTCTTCTGCTGCAGTCGCATGAGATTGGTTCGAATTGGCAAGTTGTGACAGTGATGGAATATAAGATGACATGGGCTGATTGATGAGCAGGTCTTTGATCTCTTTGTTCCATTCATCCTCTATGCAATCAGACAAAATAAAATGAGAAAACAATTCAAAATCAGTAGAACATAATTATAGTAGTACTAGCACTATAATTGATTATTTGGTTCTTCAATATTTAGTGCGTTCAATCAAAGACAGTAATTGATTATGCATTGGAAATTTGGAATCAATCAAAGACAGAAATTACTAGTCCGCTTGGAAAATTGGAACAACTTGGAGCAGTCCCTGGCTTGGAGGGCGGTGATCAGTCGATTATCTGCAAGAACAGCAGCGAGGGCGCGTGGATGTGGCTGTGGCTCTGCTTCTGCAGATACTGCAGCTCAAGCGTGTGGAGGCGGCGTCTTGGTCGGTGGCGGACTGGCGGCGACATTCGGCGCGACGGTGCGGACGTGCGGTGGAGGAGGTCGGGCGGCCCCAGTCCTGGGCGGCGCGACGCGCGATGAAGAGAGGATGCGTTTCCAGAGGGCTATATCGAGAGAGACGAGGAGGTCAGGCGATGATAGGAGTTTTTTTTACCGATAAATGCGAACAGATGGTGGATTCGTGGCGACTAACGATAGCTAGCGAGCGTGGTTTCTGGTTTCTTCCTAGGCTTTTCTAAATCAAGACCCGGTCATTCTGGCCAACAACATGGGCTATCCTATTTTTTTTCCAAATTTTACAAAAAATTAGAGGTGCGCAGTGGGCCAAGACCCGGGCTGTAGCCCGGGCTGCTCGGGGCCCATATCCGCCCCTGCTTTGATTACCTGTTCACATGCAAGAAGGTTTTGGGATGCGGCTCATACTCTTCTTGATGTTGAGCTTCCTCATTTACACCCGAACACGTGGGCAAAGGATATCCTTTGTGACCAGAGAATCAGGGATCAAGATCGAGCAAATATTATCACGGTTATATGGTCCATATGGCACTCTCAAAATCGATGGAAACATGTCTAGGTGCTCAGTGATCCGGTGCAGTTGGTGAAAGCAACAAGGGAGACTCTCTCCCTTCTTGAAGTTCCACGGAAGCAGGTGTTGTTGCCGAGGCATGGGTGGCGCCCTCCAGAACCAGAGGTGATCAAAATTAACATTGATGATGCGATTAACTTCGCTGAAGGTAAAGGAGTGGCGCGAGGTGTTGCTATATCTTCATGCAGGTTCATGGGAGCATGGAGCAAACCTCTTCCTGGGATCACATACCCTATTATTGCTGAGTGTCTGGTTGTGCGCGATGGAGTACTCTTTGCTAAGTTGCGAGGATTTACACATGTGATCATGGAGACAAATTGCCTGGAAGTAGTGAACCTCTGAAATTCTTGCCGCAATAGTCGTTCAATTGTGGCACCGATGTTGTTAGAGATTGCAAAGCTAGTTCTTTCTTTTGAGACTTTTGTTATTCAACATGTATTACTAGCACCTTGATTGGGACCAAGAGTTGGCTGGACGAGACTCCTTGCTTCCTGGTCGGTAGCGTGTTGGCTGATTGCGCAATGAATACGTTTGTTTAATAAAACTCTCTAATTTCCCCGCAAAAAAAGAGTCCGAAGAATCTCCAATCAAGCGACAAGCTCAGTTTGTTGTGAGTTGCAACATCGCCATTAACGAATCTTCGCTATCCCGATGCATCCAATTCCCAAGAGCGCGATAGCACACACATTGTTTAATTTTACCCGTTGTTGTGAGCTGCTACGCTAGTTCATCTGCGATGTGATGGCGAACACGGCATGTATATATATATATATATATATATATATATATATATATATATATATATATATATATATATATATATATATATATAGAAACCCTATTTAGCACCCTGGGTATACAATAGTTATTTTACACCTAACATATTTTTACGTTGTTAGATTGAAAAAATTATGTTTTATATACGAATAATTATGTTCATCTATTCATCATAACCAAAAAATTTGACAAAAAAATAATGTTTATGAGTCATTATAGTGTAAAAAACACCAAAAATATGTATTTTATGTCCAATTTTTTTATGACATGTAAACAAAAATAATTATGTCATTTCTTAATTTTATTATGTTCTTATCGATTTACGAAGTAATACAAAATTTACGTGACGTAAAAATAATATACGATTCTAAAGATAGAGGGTGGGTGTAGAATAACTATTCTACACCCTGGGTGTCAAATAGCGCCACCCTATATATATATATATATATATATATATATATATAGGCTTAAGAAGTGTAAGGATGTAGTGTTTAATTGTCACCCCATCTATGGTGAGGTTGGAGGTTGGTGGGACATATGCTCATTGTGGTTTAGAGTGGATCTTGAATTTGATGCTCGCATATATATCTTCCCCAATCACATGGCATATCCCGCTTGACGTTCCATGGGACAACATATCTTTTTATGATAATGCCACGTTAGAAACATCCTAACACATCACAACTGATAAAACACAAAATAGATTGTGCAAGAGGGAACCGATGTGATATCATCGGTTGTTTTCTCCAAGCATAACACTTTTCAGTTATCACCTGACCAGTTGTGGCTCTTAAAATTAAGAGTACCAAACATGAAGATAGTCATAAGTCAGAGCAGTTCCACCAAGACTAGATTATTGACTTGTCTTACAAGTATGAGAGCATCAGAATTCGCAGCTCAAGCAAAGATTGAGAAATAGATCTCCTAATTTTTCTCTAGAACACAATGCGTGCTTCCTTGACAATCTGTCGGCAGAACAAGATTGTTTACCCTGTACATCAGAGACTAGGATATAAATATAAAGCCTTACTATTCAAAATAGAACAACTTGTAACTGGATCCAACAGATATCTTGCGTCCATGTCAAACAAGTCCACCATGTATGACTACTAAATTGATGGTTACCATCAATGTTTTCCATTTCTATCGAAACAAGTTGATTGTTAAATATTATTATCGGATAAAATATCATATGCTCATCTTATTATCAAATTGCGCAAATGTTTATTTCTAGATTGGAGTTCTTGATAATAGTAGTATTTGTGTGTGTGTGTGTGTGTGTGTGTGTGTGTGTGTGTGTGTGTGTGTGTGTGTGTGTGCTTCTTCTAGTTTAAGCTAGCTTTCAAGTGCAAGTTGAAGTGCCGTTAGCAATCCCAGGTTTTTGACGTGATGATGTTTCTCCATGTATCGTTTTGATCCTCATCCTCATATAGTTTGGCACTGCGACTCAATTGTACTACTACTACTACTATAATTATGTTGTTGTGGTCCCTAGCAGAAAGAAATGCTTGCAAGGCCAGTTGTGCGAGACCAGAGATGACCATCAATCTCCTTTCCAGGAACTATCAGGACATGCAAGAAAGCTGCATGCGGAGAGGCGAAGTTTGAGCGGTATAAGCTGGCTGCTAGTGACCGTATCGTACCAGAGATCATCGAGACCATAAACAACTGCTTGGACAAACTAATAGGATTAGATAGTTAGTGAATTGTTTCGTGCCATTACTCTAAAGATGCACTTGACTTGAGCCAACATTTTGCTTTTTCTCCAGGATGCACTAGATGTTAAACTGATGCGTTTGGTAAAACGGCCTAAACCATTGCTGTGCTGCTTGGCCCAGGATGATTGGAGGGACATTTAGTGCGGGCAAATGCTCCCCCGTGAGTCCGTATCACTCAGCTATAAACTTAGTTTGTTTTGGACTGCTAATGATGCACCACTAAGAATTCTTGGCTATCCCAATGCATCCAAATCCCATGCATAGTGACACCATACACATTTCTTAATTTGATCTGTTGATGTGAGTTGCTAGTGCACTTCTCTGCTGGCTGATTTGTGACGCGGTGGTAAACCAACATGTATATATATAAGGGGTGTAACATCCCAAAAATACTAAACTTGGATCATCAAACTCTAATCATCAAAATTTAGGGTTAACAAAAACTTTTCCAAATAAAAATATGAAAGCATGCATGTGTGTACGCATCCCATTTTGAATTCTTTTAAATTGCCTTGTTTATGTGTTTCTTTGCTTGTAAAAGGATTCTTAGGTGAAATAAACATCATCTAAACAATTCCCAAACTTTTCCCAAAGACAAATAAATCAAAATAAGCCAAATTGAGTGAATGGTCATTTTGACCAATTTAACTCTCAGGCCTACTTTGGCTGTCCCAAACTTTCAGAACTTAACAGAAAATTGTTTAGATCTTTACACCCCTTGATAGTACTCTTAACAAATTATCAAGGACCAGTGATCATCCAGAAACTTTCAAATGTATAGTTTAAATGACAATTCAAAATTGAATCTTTATCATATGGGAGATCCCACTTTTTCAAAAACCACTCAAACAAGCTCAACTTTCAAAACCCAAGCATCTGCAGACTCACCAGCACCAACCTAGCACACTCACCAAAAATCTTTTCAAAATTCAAAACTTGAATTCTTGCGGCCATTTCATCAAACGTCTTGCTGATTCAAATCAAATAAAATCTAAACACTATTGTGAGCAGTGATTGGAGCCTAACTTGTTCCCTCTCTAGTGAAGGGTTTCGCAGCATAGTAAATCAAAAATTTTCTACGGATGCGAACGGGAAAAGACAAGATCTAATCTAGGAGATGCAAACAACGAGAGAGATTAGATGAGATCTTCATGCCCTTGAAGATTCGCACAGCGGAACGTTCGTCGGAACGTGGGTGATGTAGTCGTACCCGCTTCTCCTCCTCGCGATCCGCTCCGATCTAACACCGCAAGTGGCGATGCCTCCGAGAGATGCACATGTGCGGCACCTCGACGTCTCATCCTTCCTCGGTCCAACAAGTATGGTGGAGAGACAGATTGGATCTACAACGACGCAAGTGCAAGTGGAGAGTTTACGCGGCAGGCTTCGCCACACGCAATGGGAGGAGAGAGAGGAGGGCAGCAGGGCGGCTAGGCTTGAGGGGAAGGTGTAGGGGGGGTGGTGTGCCCCCAACCCTCTTTATATAGAGGGGTGGTCGCCAACCCTAGCCCCTCCCCCAAGCCTAGGCCGGCGGCCAAGGAGGGAAGAGTGGGGGGCAAGTTCCCCCCTCCTTCTAGAAGCTCCAATTAGGGTTTCCCCTTGTTTGGCCGGCTGGGCCCTATGGGGCCTTGTGCCCCTAGCCCAATGCGACCAGGGCACTCCCTCATAGGCCCATGCCCCCTCCCGGAAGGTGGGGCCACGTTGGTCCCCCTCCGGAAGGTTCTAGAAGCTTCCGGTACAATACCGATTAACCCGAAACAATTCCGAACTCCAAAAAATGCATTGCCTTATATGAATCTTATCCTCCGGACCACTCCGGAACCTCTCGTGATGTCCCGGATCCCATCCGAGACTCCTAACAAAAACTCATAAACCAATTATCCAATCTATCCTAGCGTCGAGACACGTTAAGTGTGTGACCCTTCGGGTTCGAGAACATGCAGACATGATCTTCTATCAATAATCAATAGCGGGGTCTGGAAACCCATATTGACTCCCACACATTCATCGATGATCATATCGGATGAACCACGATGCCAGGATTCAATCAATCCCATATATATATTCCCTTCGTCTCGCGATATTTTACTTGCCCGAGGTTTGACCGTCAGTACCGTTATACCTAGTTCAATCTCGTTCACAGCAAGTACTTTACTCGTTCCGTAATCTGATATCACTTTGTGATTAACTCCTTAACCACATGCTTGCAAGAGGTGTTGATATCGATTACCGAGTGGGCCCGAAGTATATCTCTCCGACTTGGGAGGGACAAATCCCATCTCGATACATACAACCCAACAGGTACTTTTCGATCACCTGAGAGACACCTTTATGATCACCCTCTCATAGGATGACGTTTGATGACCTCAAAGCTTTCTTCCGATAACAGGGAGTTGTATTATCTCATGGTCTAAGGAATACAATATTTGACATAAGAAAAGCTTCGCAAAGATGAACATGATGACACGATCTAATTGCTTCGCTTAGTTTGGGTCTATCCATCATATCATTCTCCCAATGATATGATCTCATTATTAATTGACAACTCATGTCCATGGTTAGGAAACCTTAGCCATCATTAATCAATGAGCTAGTCCATAGAGGCATACTAGGGACACGGTGTTGTTCACAAACCACACAAGTATTAAAGTTTCCGCTTAATACAATTCTAGCATGGAATATAAACTTTATCATGAACAAGAATTATAATAATAACATCTTTATTATTGCCTCTAGGGCATAATTCCAATAGTCTCCCACTTGCACTAGAGTCAATAATCTAGTTTACATTTGGCAACAATCTCACACCCATGGCACTAAGGTGCTGATCATGTTTTACACGTGGAAGAGGTTTAGTCAATGGATCTGCGACATTCAGATCTGTATGTACTTTGCTAATCTTCAGATCTCCATCTGCTATATAATCTCGGATTATATGAAACTTATGTTGATATGCTTGGTCTTTGGATGATATCTTGGTTCCTTAGCGAGTGTTATGGCGCCAGTGTTGTCACACAATATCTCAAGTGGGTCCAATGCACTTGGAACCACGCCAAGCTCAGTGATGAAGTTCCTGATCCAAACTCCTTCACTTGACGCTGCAGCCCATGTATTCCGCTTCTCATCAGATCCCGCGATCACGCTTTGCTTGCAGCTTCTCCACCACAGCCTCCATTCAAAATATAAACATATCCTGTCTGAGATTTAGAATCATCCTTGTCGGTGTCGAAACTAGCATCGACGTAACCTTTTACGACGAGTTGTTCATCACCTCCATAGACTAAGAACATTTCTTTAGTCCTATTTAGGTACTTTAGGATGTTCTTCACGGCTGTCCAGTGTTCCACTCCTGGATCACTTTGATATCTGCTCGCCAAACTAAGAGCATTGGACACATCCGGTCTAGTACACAACATGGCATACATGATAGAACCTATGGCCGAGGCATAATGCACTTTGCTCATAGTTTCTCTATCATATACCGTAGCTGGACACTGAGCCTTGCTCAATATCTTACCTGACAACATAGGCACTGAACCTTTCTTTGCCTTATCCATTCTGAACCTTTTCAGAACTTTGTCTAGGTATGTACTCTGGCTTAAAGCTATCAGGCGTCTTTGTCTATCTCTATAGATTTTGATGCCCAATATATAAGCAGCTTCTCCTAGGCATTTCATTGAAAAACACTTGTTCAAATAACTCTTCACATCGTTAAGCATGTTAATGTCATTTCCAATAATCAATATGTCATCCACATATAGTACCAGAAATGTCACCGAGCTCCCACTCACTTTCTTGTAGATACAAGATTCGTAGCAATTTGGAACAAATCCAAAGCTCTTGATCACATGATCAAAACGAAGGTTCCAACTCCGAGATGTTTGCGTCAGTCCATAAATGGAACGCTGAAGTTTGCATACTTTATCAGCATCCTTAGGATCGACAAAACTTTCGGGTTGCATCATATACAACTCTTCATCAATGTTGCCATTGAGGAACGCAGTCTTGACATCCATCTGCCATATTTCATAATCATGAAACGCAGCAATTGCTAATAAAATCCGAATGGACTTAAACATCGCTACGGGAGAGAAAGTATCATCGTAGTCAACACCTTGAACTTGTCGAAAACCTTTCGCGATAAGCCGTGCTTTATAGACGGTAACATTACCATCCGCGTCCGTTTTCTTCTTGAAGATCCATTTGCACTCAACGACCTTTCTACGCTAGGAGGGTCCACCAAAGTCCATACTTGGTTTTCGCTCATGGATCCCAATTCGGATTTCATGGCTTCTAGCCATTTCTCGAGTCCGGCTCATCATCGCTTCTTCATAGTTCAGAGGTTCACCGTCTTATACCAATAAGACGGTCAAGACAGGTTGCATTACCACTCGGGAGGGGCACGACTTTGTCGACCTCTGACGTTCAAGAAAGATCGTCCAAGCTTCATGATCCTTGTCATTAGCTTCCTCCATTGTTGGTGCAAAGCGACCTTTGGAACAATTTCAGTGTCTTGGCTACTCTCCAACTCAAGAGAAGGTTCAACAACCTCGTCTAGCTCTACTTTCCTCCCACTCACTTCTTTCGAGAGAAATTCTTTCTCAAGAAAGGAACCGTTCTTCATACAAACACTTTGCCTTCTTCGTGATAGAAGGTATACCCAATAGTTTCCTTAGGGTATCCTATGAAGACACATTTCTCCGCTTTGGGTTCGAGCTTTTCCGGCATCAACTTCCTGACGTAAGATTCGCATCCCCAAACTTTAAGAAACGACAACTTAGGTTTAGCACCAAACAATAGTTCATACGGTGTCGTCTCAACGGATTTAGATGGTGCCCTATTTAAAGTGAATGCAGCGGTTTCTAATGCATAACCCCAAAATGATAATGGCAAATCAGTAAGAGACATCATTGATCGGACCATATCTAATAGGGTTCGATTCGGTGTTCAGACACACCATTGCTACCGTGGTGTTCCGGTGGCGTGAGTTGCAACGATTTCGCTTGCTTTAAGATGCGTGAGAAAATCATAACTCAAATATTCACCTCCACGATCGGATCGTAGAAACTTAATCTTTCTGTTACGATGGTTCTCCACTTCATTCTAAAATTCCTTGAACTTTTCAAATGTTTCAGATTTATGTTTCATTAAATAGATATACCCATATCTACTTAAGTCATCGGTAAAAGTGAGAAAACAGCGATATCCACCGTCCGAAACACTCATCGGTCCGCTTACATCGGTATGTATGATTTCCAACAAGTCCGTTGCTCGCTCCATCATACCGAGAACGGGTTTTGATCATCTTGCCCATGAGGCATGGTTCGTGTGTCAAATGATTCAAAATCAAGAGACTCCAAAAGTCCATCGAATGGAGTTTCTTCATGCGCTTTACACCAATATGACCTGACGACAGCGATTACAAATAAGTAGTATTATCACTATCTACTTTGCATCTCTTAGCCTCAATGTTATGGATGTGTGTTTCATCCCTTCTGAGATTTAGAAGAAATAAACCATTCACAACAGGTGCATGCCCATAAAAGATATTACTCATATAAATAGAACAACCATTATTCTCCGATTTAAATGAATAAACGTCTTGCAATAAACAAGATCCAGAAATAATGTTCATGCTCAACGCAGGCACATAATAACACTTATTAAGGTTTAAAACTAATCCCGAAGGTAAAACTAAGGAGAGCGTGCCGACGGCCATCACATCAACTCTTGATCCGTTGCCAACGCCAAGATCGTCACCTCATCCCTCGCAAGCCGCCTATTCTCAGAGCTGCTTTGAGTTACAAATATTAGCAACCGAACGATCAAATACCGGGCACTACAATGAGGGCTAGTAAGAAAAACATCAATAACATGTATATCAAATATACCTTTGATGGTGCCACCTTCTTGTCCTCTAAGTACTTCTGGACGATGCTTCCGGGACCCTTGTCCTTGCAATAGAAGCACTCGGGTCCGCTTGGGTCCAGACTTGAGCTTCTTCTCAGCAGGGGCAACGCGCTTGCCGCCGCCTTTCTTGAAGGGCTTCTTTGCACCCTTACCTTTCTTGAAGGTGGGGGGCTTGTTGACCATCAACACATGATTATCCTTTTTGATGTGCACCTCCGTAGCCTTCAGCTTTGCGAAGAGCTCGGTGATCGTATCAGTGGAACCAATCTGATTGTGAGTCACTACAAAACTTTTGTAGCTGGGAGGGAGTGATTGCAGAACCCTGTCAATCTTGAGCTCCTCTGTAATCTTGCAGTCCAGTTGCTCAAGGCCTTGAGTGTAGCCCGACATCTTAATGGTGTGCTCACTAACGGAACTCCCTTCCTCCATCTTGCAGTTAAAGAACTTCTCAGAGATCTCATATCTCTCAGAACGGGCCTGTGGCATCCCGCAAAACCACTACTAGAAAATCGCGTTGTTTTTGTGCATTGCATCATCATGACCGCATGCTCATGTCATCATGTCACATTGCATTTGAGCATCGTCATCATCTTGCATTTGCTTGCGTAAAACTATTTGCGGGAAAACCTGTTCTTGTTTTCTAAACGCCCTGTCTTTAATTCAAAACCCAAAAACCCGGTCTCCGGATTATTTTGTTTGTCTGCTATCGGTTTGCAAAAGTCCGGTTTTAATTGATTAAAATATTCAATTATTTTAGTGGGGCAGTCGAACGGGCCGATTCGACCCAGTCGACCACCCCCAGTATTAAAACGGTCCACCTAAACCAGTCCCACCTAAATCCTAAATCTACCCAAACCTATCCTACCCACCTATCCCAGCTCGCCACCTTAACCTCTCCCCCAATCCCTACCCACCTTGCCACCTCACCAATCCCCCTCTTTTCCCCCCTCTCTCTTTTTCTCACCTAGCCCCATCCTACCCTCTCTCCCTTGCACCTGGGCCCCAACCGCAGCCACTCCCTCACCCTCTCTCCCTTCCCCCGGGCCCCACACCCCTCCATCTCTCCCCCACACCGACACAGGGGCCCCACCTCCTGGACCAGCTCTCTCCACTCACAGCCCAGCCGTCCCCACCTCCCGCTGCCTCCTCCCTCCCCACGCCCCCGACACCTCCTCTCTCCCCGCGTCTGCTCCTTCTCTCCCCAGCCGCCTCTGCCTTCTTCCTCCTCGGCTCGCCTGCAGGGCCTCCTCCGCAACCACCCCACCTTGGTGCCCAAGCCCATGAGCCACCTCCCTCCTCGCCCACGGCGCCAAGCAACCTCCTCCCCGCCTCGGCAGCCTCCCCTCACCGCCTCTCCCTCCTCCGCATCTCTCCACCAACCACGCCTTGGTCCTCCTCCGGCTCAGCTCGCGCCGTGTCCGCCTCTCCTCCTTCTCCGCCAAGCTCTCCTTCTCTGGCTGCTTGCACGCCACCGCCGCTTTCTCCTGTTGCCTCCTGACGCGAAGCACGCCATGACAACGAAGGCCATGACCGGCCCGCCACGCCACCTCCCTTCGCTTCGACGGACACCGCTGCTGCCCCTTCAAGGCAGACGTCCCGCCGCCCTGGTCCTCTCTCCGGCATCCCTCCTCTCGTTAAGCCATTGCCCTGCCGAAGCTCGCCGACCTCGCCCTTTTCGCTCTCGCTCTCCGGCCATGCCGTCGGCCTCCCAGTGTCGCCGAGCGCCGCCGTGCGCGCCCATCCTACCGTCGCCGCTTCTCCACCCATCGGCCCCGGCCACCGCGAGCACCTCGCCGCTTCGTCGTCACCGACGCCGTGGTCGCGTGACCTCCGGCCACGGCATCCGAGGCGTTCCGCTTGCGCCGGTCTGCGCCCGTCGACCTCCTTCCGACGCGACGCCGCTGGCTCCTCCCGTTATCTCTCGCTCTCCGGCTTCTCGGCATCCCGGCCGCTGCCGCCACCGTGACGGGCCATCGCCGTCGCCCGTCGTCGCCAATTGGCGTGGCGCTTGTCGATTCGGGCATGATGCTCCTCGAGTCCCCGACCTCCCAAGCACAAGATCGTCTCGACACAAGAGCGATGCTCTTCGCCGCAAGATCTGCATCGTTGCGGGTTTCGTCGACCCATGTGCGAGGTGGAACCCGATGACGCCGATACTCAAGATCCACCACACGGACGCGCCACGGATTCGCAGGAATCCTCGGACGCCAAGTTCGCCTCATGAACCACGAAGACCCGAACCCCGAGGAACCATGATCTCCGCTGCAGAACAACAAGTCCTTCGGAGTGAAACCAACAAGATCTACCGCCGGACGCCAAGTACTCCTTCGCGGACCCGAGGACCCGAAGGCCTTCTTCCCGGATCCGAGATCAACCCGGCGCCAAGTTCTTGAACCGGGACCGGCGACAAGTACTTCATCCCGAACGCCATGACCGTCTACGCGGACCCGAAGACCACGGATGCGACAAGACCTACCTCCGTTATCCGAGAACGATCCCGCCGAGACCGAACCCGTCGAACCCTGGACCCTGAGACCGACCTCGAACCCCGGAACCAAGTTCTGCCGAATCCTAATGTGTGAACCCCTTCTCAAAACCCTATTTTATAATATAATCCAACTTGTTGCATATTAAATTGTCATACTCGCAGGCATATTTGTGTGGTTTGGGGGCCTTATGCCGATTCACCTAATAATTAAATATGGGGCCCATATGCGGACAAATCTAGTCTCATATTGGCCTCATTTAAATTTGTGTAGCGAACCGGTAACTTATTTTACCTTGTTAAGACAACAATTAAATTGTGGGACAGCTAAATAACTTGAACCTATTAATTAATTGTCGGGACCCCGGTTCCGCTTAATATGACCTAATTGCATCGCAGCTTTGCCATGTCATACATCATACATGCATCATGCCGATCTTTTGCCGTAGTATTAAATATTGCATCCGGTGTTTATTCTAGCGTTTGGTTCTTCGCGGATAAGGCCGTTGAGTTGATGCGAGTGTCGACCCGATCTTCGGATGAACCTTCGGCAATGTTTTCAGGCGAGCATCTCCCCCTTTCTACCTATCTTACTTTTATAGTATTTATTCCCTCCCGTTGATCTATTGCTATCTGTGTTGCGATGCTCTAGTTTTCGTACCCGTGATATCCCTTGCAGCCTTATATTGCCTTGGACACATCCTATTGCCTGTTGATTGGTAGATAGTTGGACTTGCGCGTCGTAGCCGCTTGCTCAAGTGCTGTTGCGT
This sequence comes from Avena longiglumis, assembly GCA_030063025.1. NCBI lineage: Eukaryota > Viridiplantae > Streptophyta > Magnoliopsida > Poales > Poaceae > Avena > Avena longiglumis. Next base: position 468,102,132 of record CP125976.1, read on the forward strand.
GTCGCCAAGTACCACAGTTGTTGGTGTATTGCCGCACGTTTGATGTTGGAGATGATCATGGTTTTACTTATCGTTCACTTTAATTACTGTTTAAACAACTAAAATTGAAGTAAGTAAGCAAAGGCACAGGTGGGCAATAGATGTTATTTGGTTGTTAACCGTCCACTTGTGTCCCATAGGACCCCGAGTGCTTGATACCTGTTCCTTGATTTTTCGCGCTATCCACATCCGGGAGGATTATGGGACCCCCCTGAGACAGAGCTTGATTCAGTCTTATTTCTTGGGGCCACAAACTAGTTTGAGGTTTTATTTACGATCTTGTACTTATGCCATGCTACTGCTTTATTTACGATTGTGCGAGGAGCACCTTTATCATTTAGGTAAGCGGAATGTTTTCGCGGTATCGACAAGCCCAGTTTTGGGTTACCAGTCGTTTACAGCCATTGTCGCAAACCCTGAGTCCGTCTCGAGTCAGTGGCTTCGTTATGGTCTACTCAATGGGGTGGCCTGAAATATTTCTGAATCCTGTGATTGCTTTGTCGTGAAGGCCTCGTTGGGTTTTGATTTGGTTTTTCCGAGGTTGATCGAGCGTGTGTTGCTATTGGTGCACCCCGGCCGGGTAAAACTTTCTGAAAGCCGTGTCCGCGGTTATGGACGACTTGGAGCACAGTATCTCGATCATAGACAACTATAACTAAAGTAGTGCTATAAATTGACTTTATAATGACTAGTAATCAGCTTCACTATAATGGAATGGCTAAATAAACCTGCCAACAATTGCTTGTTTGAGTTGTCGCTTGCGACCATTGTACCTGACTAGTAAGTATTGCAACTACAACGGAATGGCTAAATAAAAGTACCAACAACTGCTGGGTTTTGGGTTATCCCATGATAACTGTATCTGACTAGTAAGTGTTGCCACTATAACGGAATGGTTAACTAAAAGTGCCCACTGCTTATTTTATCAGGACGAATATCTCTACCTGACTAGTAATTGTTGCAACGATAACTGAATAAATAAAACCGCCAACTGTGTGAGTTCCTCGGTTGACTTCCTCGTTTGGTCTCGAGGGGGAAACACTAGGATGGGTTTGTCTGATGGTAGAATCAGGTTGGTTCCGAATAGTTCTTTCTTACCCCTCTCTGATAGCCGCCAGTTGAACCGAGTCTCTATAGGTTGTTTAGTGCATGCTTCGCTTTCGCCACCACCATACCTATGTGGCGAGGACCCGAATTCTAGTCTCGCTGCTTGGCCTCGATCTTGACGCCTCTTTTTCCTTTGCCCTTTGTCGGCACCCTTTGTTAAGCAGGTTTTGAGATCGACGTCGTTAGCGAGGTTACCCTTCCGGCTTGGCAAGGGTTATGGGCGTAATGGTTATTCTTCAGGGCTCTTAGCCCCATTTGCATCTTGTCCGTAGTCGGACGCTCCATCGTTTTCAAGGTGATTTGGATCTTTGTATTGTATATCTGTATTCTTGACTCTTTGAGTCGCTGTTATATATATCTGTTCTGTGGGTCCCATCGAGGACTGTTGTGTAATGTTATTACTTCGTTTTCCACCCGCACGAAAGTGCCTGGTGGGCACCTTTGAATCGTTTCTATGCGGGTTTGGCGGGTTTCGCTAAAACTTACATAGGGCCGATTCTGAGGGTGTTACAGGGCCTGAGTCTGAAACATAGTTTTCAACTCCTCAAGAATCTCAAAGGGTCCGGGATAGTCTTCAAAACAATTTTGAAGGTCCGATTCCATAGCAAACAACATGGTGCTCTTAATCACACCATAATCATCTTTGCGCGACTGATAGACAGCTTTCTCATCAGCCGACGCATCTACAGCAGGGGCGTCACCTAGCGCGTTTTCAAGGACATAGTCCTTTTTACCGCCAGAGAGAATGATTCTCAGATTGCGGAACCAGTTGGTGAAGTTAGACCCATTGTTTCTAAGCTTTTCCTTCTCAAAGAAAAGCTGAAGTTGAAGTTGGACTTAGCCATTTGATCTACAATATTTGCAAGTACAAATTAGACTATGTTCATGATAACTAGTTCAACTTTTAATCAAATTACTAGATGAACTCCCACTAAATTCAACATCCCTCAAGTTATTTAGTGAACATGATCCAAATTCACCACACCTAATCCGATCTTCACGAGAAGAGATGTGGTTTCATGGTGGACAACGAAGTGTCGATCATATCATTCATATGACTCATGTTTAACCTTTCGGTTCATGTGTTCCGAGGCCATGTCTGTACATGCTAGGCTCGTCAAGTTAGACCCAAGTATTTCCGCGTGTGCAAAAACTGGCTTGCACCCGTTGTATGTGAACGTAGAGTCTATAGCACCCGATCATCACGTGATGCTTGGACACCATTTAACTTCGCAACGGTGCATACATGGGGAGAACACAGTTTTTATCTTGATCTTTAAGTGAGGAATCATCTTATAATGCTACCGTCGCGATCTAAGCATAATAAGATCCATAAAAGGATAAACATCACATGCATATAACTTTATGTGACATGGTATAGCCAATCTTCGCGCAATAATCTCCATCTTGTGCGTGCCGGCATGATCTCCATCACTCCACCATGATTGCCTCCACCATGAATAGCAACTACAACTATTGCTAAATACTTAGCGACAAAGTGAAACTATTACATGGCGTATAAGAAGTTGACACACGGGTCATACACAATTATAAAGACAACCATATGGCTCCTGCCGGTTGTGTACTAATCGACATGCAAGTCGTGAAACATTACAAAACATGATCATCGCATACAATATACACATCACATCTTGGGCCATACCATATCACAGAAAACACTCCCTGCAAAAACAAGTTAGACGCCTCTACTTTGTTGTTGCATGTTTTACGTGGCTTATGGGAGTAGCAAGCTAAGAACGATTCTTACCTACGGAAAGCCACAACAGTGATATTATGGTTGCCAAACTCGGTAAATCCCATGACAACTATAGTGAGAGAAAGCATCCACCAACCGCATGTGTGGAACAAGCCACACGTCAAGTCGGAGTCTCTCGCTAATGACGTCGCGTAAGGTTGGCCTGGACCGCTTCAATCTCACTATACCGCGTCATAAGAAGAACACAAACAAGAGGCTTGCAATAGAAAACATCAACGCCCACAACAACCATGTTGCGTTCTACTCGTGAAACACATCTACGCATAAATCTAGCTCTGATACCACTGAAGGGTTTCGCGGCATAGTAAATCAAAAAATTTCTACGGATGCGAACGGGAAAAGCCAAGATCTAATCTAGGAGATGCAAACAACAAGAGATATTAGATGAGATCTTCATACCCTTGAAGATTCGCACAGCGGAACGTTCGTCGGAACGTGGGTGATGTAGTCGTACTCGCTTCTCCTCCTCGCGACCCGCTCCGATCTAACACCTCAAGTGGAGATGCCTCCGAGAGATGCACACATGCGGCACATCGACGTCTCCTCCTTCCTCGGTCCAGCAAGTATGGTGGAGAGACGGATTGGATCTACAACGCGACGGCGCGGTGCAAGTGGTGGAGAGTTTCTGCAGCAGGGCTTCGCCTACACGCAGTCGGGAGGGAGAGAGAGAGAGGAGGGCAGCAGGGCGGCTAGGCTTGAGGGGAAGGTGTAGGGGGGTCGTGCGCCCCCAACCCTCTTTATATAGAGGGGTGGGCGCCAACCCTAGCCCCTCCCCCAAGCCTAGGCCGGCGACCAAGGAGGGAAGAGCGGGGGGCAAGTTTCCCCCCTTCTTCTAGAAGCTCCAATTAGGGTTTCCCCTTGTTTGGCCGGCTGGGCCCTATGGGGCCTTGTGCCCATGGCCCAATGCGGACAGGGCACTCCCTCATAGGCCCATGCCCCCTCCCGGAAGGTGTGGCCACGTTGGCCCCCCTCCGAAAGGTTTTAGAAGCTTCCGGTACAATACCGATTAACCCGAAACAATTCCGAACTCCAAAAACTGCATTGCCTTATATGAATCTTATCCTCCGGACCACTCCGGAACCTCTCGTGATGTCCCGGATCCCATCCGAGACTCCCAACAAAAACTCATAAACCAATTATCCAATCTATCCTAGCGTCGAGACACGTTAAGTGTGTGACCCTTCGGGTTCGAGAACATGCAGACATGATCTTCTATCAATAATCAATAGCGGGGTCTGGAGACCCATATTGACTCCCACACATTCATTGATGATCATATCGGATGAACCACGATGCCAGGATTCAATCAATCCCATATATATATTCCCTTTGTCTCGCGATATTTTACTTGCCCGAGGTTTGATCGTCGGTACCGTCATACCTAGTTCAATCTCGTTCACAGCAAGTACTTTACTCGTTCCGTAATCTGATATCACTTTGTGATTAAATCCTTAACCACATGCTTGAAAGCGGTGTTGATATCGATTACCGAGTGGGCCCGAAGTATATCTCTCCGACTTGGGAGGGACAAATCCCATCTCGATACATACAACCCAACAGGTACTTTTCGATCACCTGAGAGACACCTTTATGATCACCCTCTCATAGGATGACATTTGATGACCTCAAAGCTTTCTTCCGATACCAGGGAGTTGTATTATCTCATGGTCTAAGGAATACAATATTTGACATAAGAAATGCTTCGCAAAGTTGAACACGATGACAGGATCTAATTGCTTCGCTTAGTTTGGGTCTGTCCATCATATCATTCTCCCAATGATATGATCTCATTATTAATTGACAACTCATGTCCATGGTTAGGAAACCTTAGCCATCATTAATCAATGAGCTAGTCCATAGAGGCATACTAGGGACACGGTGTTGTTCACAAACCACACAAGTATTAAAGTTTCCGCTTAATACAATTCTAGCATGAAATATAAACTTTATCATGAACAAGAATTATAATAATAACATCTTTATTATTGCCTCTAGGGCATAATTCCAACATCTAGCTCAGAGTAACCTTAGTAGATGATCTAGCAAACTAAACCAAGCACTAGCCCCACTGTAATCTTGGCAATGCCATCAATGGTGAACAGCCGAAGCTCACCATGTCACCCCAGTGTGGACAACAAGCTAGGAGAAGAAACAAGCCTAGCCAACATGTCTGGGAGTAAGCCAACACCCCATCGCCACTCCCTGTCTAGCGCTCGAGCGTTGCCAACCCCTGGACCACACGCACAGACCGTGCCCAGCTTGCCAGCACCCATGCCAAGCATGCGCCAGAGCGCCGCCCTCGACACACGCCCATAGACCGCGCGCCGCCCTCGCCGCATGCATACATGATCACCACCATCCCAAGAGACCGCCAGACATCCCCGTTCGCCGCCCCATGCCTCACAGCCACCGCTCGGCGTCGAAGATGCCGCCTCGGCTGCGCAGAGCATCGCGTGTTCCAGACCGTTTGCCACTGCCCCTACATGCGCATTAAAGCCGTAGAGCATCGCCAGGACACCACCAAGCGATCGCCACCGCCAGCCATGCCTCTAGCAGCCCGTAGCCATGTCGCCACCGTCGCCTGCCCATTCCGTTCGGTCTCGTCGTCGCGACTATAAATAGAGGCCACCCCAGCCGAATTGAGCACACCATCTCACTCCCCTATCCTCACTGATCGTTCCACCCCGGTCCCGAATCAAGGCGAGCAGCGCTTCGCCGGAATTTCACCGGAGCCCGCCGCTGCTGGAGAAGAAGGGAGCTAGCGATTGGAGCCGCCCCAGGAGAAGCTGCCGGTACCAGGAGGTTCGCCGTCATCGACTTCGTCGTTCGCCCGCCTCGCCGACCCTCGCTTGAGCCCCGGTGAGCCCCCGACGACCCCCACCTGCCTCTTTAGGGTTCAGTCTGGCGGTGTTGCCCGTGGACGGCGACCCTCGGGTTGGATTAGAACTAGATCGAGCGCACCATATTGCCCCGTCTGCGCCGCACCCTGTCTCAGCCGGCGTGGGGACAACAACTTAACCAGCCAGCGTGGCGTTGTGCTTAGCGGCCCGATGATCGTTTCCCGCGCAGCCCACTCGTTTGAATTCAACTTTTTCCATTTTCATTCAAACACACTTCTGCACCTAGTTTCAAAAATCAACCCAGCTCGATTCAGTGAACCAAATTGAATAAAACCAATTTTGTTAGAGGTCTGGAAGTGTTGAATCCAAGCCCGTTGGATTTAAATCAATTGGATCTGTAGATCACCCTTGGTAAAAATAACAAGGCAGAAGCTTTTCTGCATTCAAACATTTTTAAAATTTAAACCATAATAGCTTTTGAGTTGATTCCAACTCTCAAAAATCACATTTAACCATACCTTTCAGAATATATAAAAATATATAGGTTTACTTACAGAAATAATGACCAAGTAATAAAAGAATGCCACATAAGCATTTCTAGTCACTTTATTTAATTAAAAATAAAAGGTTAAACCTTATTAAATTTTGACACCACTTTAAATCACATTCACATGGACTAAAATATGTGGTGATGACATGTGTCAACATGATCCCATGTTTGGTTTGGAGAATATTAAATCTTAAGTTGTTTTTCAATGAGTAGAAATTACTTTTCTAAAAATAAAAGGAATTAAACCAAGCTATGATCTTGTAATGTTAGTGATGATGCTAGATTATCTATAGGAACCCATTTGTGGGATGATTGCAAGTAGTTAAGTATTGTTTGGTGATTGTGTACCTCGTATTTATTCATAGACGCTAGTACCGACCAAGGATACAAGAAGGAAGGAGGATACTACGAAGAAGAAGCCGAGGAGAACTTCAACCACTGCTCTGCACAAGGCAAGCCTAATACTACTAGTTTTTTGAGCAAGCTAACACTTGCAAGATACTATACTCATGCAGGCCTTACTAATCAAGTTGACATATGCAAGCCAATACTTTCTTGTCACCATGCCAATTATATGCCTAAGGCATAGATGATCCTACCCACTTGATAAACCAATCCTAGTTTTTACTTACAAGCTTTATACTTTATTTCTTTATCAAAGCTATTACTTAGAGTTTACTTAAGTGAATTGTAGATACTAGAAGGATATTTGAAGGTTGCATAAATAGCATAAATTTTTGCCTAAGCTAGATAATCTTGATTTCATCCTAAGGCATGAGACTGAACTTAGTTAAATCTCCACTTGTTTACCACCCCTCATTAGTAATTACCCCCACTTGTAGATGCTAGTGCTAAGCATAAAACCTGATCAAATTTAGATGGGAATACTTGGTGAAAATGGTTATGAAAACCTTGGAATGATGGATCATTCTATTGAAATGTTTTGGACATGTGTTTTTGAACACCAGATGATTTATGGTGATGAAAATGTTGAGTCATGAGCCTTAGCCCTTTATAAAACTAATGGTTGTCTGGATGCGATACCATTCTAATTTTACCGTACAACCACAATACCCGAGAATTGGGTAGGGCTTGACTGGAAACTTATATACCTTAGTATTAGTTCCCTTACGGCCAAGGTCTGATCTGAGGCTACCTTGTGAAGATTGTCCACCTGTGCAGTACCCAAGATGACAGTTGGTCATGGTTGGGATGCAAAACTCACAGGAGAGGTGCTTATACTAGGGCGTGTAATTGAAAGGTTAGGATTGATTATCCATATCGAGTATGGTGAATTCAGGATTTGTTCTGACGGATGTATCAAATGTCGTGGTGAAAGTGTACAATCTCTGCAGTGTCAAACTATTGAATAGCCGTCCATGATTATGGACATTGGATGGCTATCTTTGTTTCCCGTCAGATGTTTTCAAAATGACTTGTGAAATGATCTGAGACTTTGACTTGACCACAACAGAGTTGTGGCATGAGATACAAGTTCCCACTTAGGTGTTATAAAACCTTAACTAGCATTTGTTTCCAAACTTAGTAGAGGTAAATCTGGCTTTTGCAAAACAACCCTAGAGCTTAGTGTCCTATTACAAAAACCCCTTCACTTGTTAGTATTAGTTTGCGAGTACTTAAAGAGTACTCATGGCTTCGTCCCTGGCTATTACCATGGCCAGACTATGAAGAGGAGTACCTAGAAGATGGAACCCAGGAAGGTTACGACAACTAGGATCATCTCCCATCGTCAGCATTGCCTGTGACCCCGAAGATGGAGCTTCGCCTACACTACCGTTATTATTACGTATTCCGCTGCTTGTGTTGTATTAAGACTGGATCATGAGATCCTTATTTGTGTAAGACCTTATGTATGGTTTGTAATGGATGATGTACTGTGGTATCCAATTCTGTTATGTCTCGCAAAAATGGTAATCCTGGGATTGCGATGTATGGCATAACAGACATCTGGGATTAAAAATCCGGGTGTTAACAAGTTGGTATCAGAGCCATCCTGACCATAGGAGACCCTAGTTATACTAGACGTTTGAATCAAAAACTTAGTTTCAAAACCAAAGGAAGCAAATATTTACAAAAACTTATTCCCATTCTTATCACCTTGATTCTTTCATAAAAAAAATCATGTTCCTCAAAAACTTTTGCAAAATACATAAAAATTTGACACACTTGATCACTCTACTAACTTACTCATCTTATATTCTTTTAGATGGACGTGAAGTACAACAAGTTTTACCAGTTGGGAAATGGAGGAGACCTTATCTTGAGAGGGATTTGGACCAGCTTTGAACTTAGGAGCGTCACTTTTGAGTTTTTGAGCTCAGCTCAATGATCAAGGAGGAGAAGATCTGCAGTGGCTAATTGTTGCAAGTCTCCGTGGAAATATTGAACCTCCCACTGCTGAGGGAATTCAGTTTACCTTAAGAGAGAACAACTGGCTCGATGGACTTGCCAGGGCCATGCAGGAAGCTCTTGCCCGTCTGTGTGGGAAAAGTATCAATCATATCAAGGGAACTCGCTTTGAGTTTTGTCCAAGGCGTGATGCTAATGGACATCCACTGGAAGCCCCCTACCACCACGAACTGAAGACTCGATTGGACCACCTCAGCTTCATGATGTACGATCGTCAGCAGGAGTTGGATAACTGTCGTGACTACTCCAACCACAAGTCCGCCATCATCAAGACGAAGGATCAGACCATCGCCATGCTAGCGAAAGATCGCAAGTCTCGCCGTCGTCAGCTCGACAAGAAGGAGCGCATCATTGCCCGTCTTCGCCACCGTATATCGTCTTTGGAGGAGACCATCCATGAGAGAGACATGCAGTTGGAGGAAAGGGAGAATGCCGGAGAGGATCTTCGTGGAGACCCCTACTCCTACCTCAGCGATGATGATGATTTTTTGGAAGATCAGGCTATGGATTTCTTCACCGATGAGGATGGTTACGCCTTCATCGATGATGAGGATGACGACTACACCGACTCCGAGGAGTAGTAGCACTTGAGCACTAGCGTAGTGAGTAGTATTCGGTCCCACTGTATCGTAGTTTCCAGAATGGTTCTTAAAACCATTTGTTTCCTTTGTTGTGGTGTGTGTTGTACCGTGTGCTATGATTGAATGAAAAGCAAGTTGCTAGAAAAATCTGAGTCAAACTTTAAAAACTTTTCAAAGTCCCAAAACCTTAGAAATTTCCCTCTTTTCTCATGATCTATCTCAATCTTCAGATGCCACGCGGAGGAAATGGTTCATCCCCAGACCCGATGTTGCAGATCCTGCAAATGTTGGTTTCTGACCGCGAAGCCGAAAGAGCCAAACGTCAAGCCAACCTAGCCACCCTGCAACAGATAGCTCAGCTTGCCCACAATAAACAAGGCCACGGAAATCAGGACAACCATGGATCTAAGCTCAAGAATTTCCAGAACACCAACCCACCTGTTTTCACTAAGTCTGAAGAGCCCCTAGATGCCGACGATTGGCTGCAGACCATGGAAAATAACCGAGAAGTCGCGGGAGTGGAAGCTAACGAGAAAGTTCTGTTCGCCACCCACTATCTAGCCAGAGATGCCAAGGCATGGTGGAACAGTGTTCATGCAATGACCGTAGGCCAGATGATGACCTGGGAGGAATTCAAGGTCAAGTTCAGCAGAACCCATGTGCCACCAGGTTTGATCAAGAGGATGAGAGACGAGTTCAGAGAACTGAAGCAAGGAAGGATGGCCGTAGTGGAATAACGTGACAAATTTTTGTCATTAGCTAGGTATGCCCCGGATGAGATCGACACTGAAACCAAGAAGAAAGAAAGATTCCTAAATGGTCTGCACGATGAGATGCAGACTGTGTTGGTCAATATTCCCTTTACGGATATTGAAGCCCTTGTCGACTCTGCCATTCAGATGGAAGGAAAGATCAACCAAGCCAATGAGAACCGCAAGCGTCGCATGATGCATCAACCAGGAACCCATCAGACCCCAAAGTATCGCCCTAACCCATCTCCAGGATTTGCCCCAAGAATCAACAGACCCCCGATGAACCGTCCGACCTATCCCAACCGTGGAAACCCTAGGCCCGGAGGAAATAACAGCAACCCCGGCAACTCTAACAATTTCAACCGTGCCCCACCCAAGTTCAACAACAATGATACCGCCAACACCAACACTTCCCCGAGGACTAGAAGCAATGCTGTGCCTATTGCAGCAAAGGACAAGTCACAAGTGACTTGTTATGACTGTGGAAATAAGGGACACTATTCCAACGAGTGCCCCAACAAGAAGAATGCCGCAACCCCCAATGCAAATGCCCCAGCTTAGCAGCAGCGTCGTATTCAACCAGGAAGAAGGTTTGCCCCAGGGAATTCACTCAACCGCAACGGCCGTCTTTTCTCATGCATCTTTGAAGAAGCTCGAGCGCAGACGTCGTCCGGGTATGTTTTCTATTAATTCGGTACTTGCAAGAGTGTTGTTTGATTCTGTCACATCCCAAGATTTTCCAAATCTTGTAATGTGAAAAATAAATGAATAAAATAAAACTTTGTTGATTTTCAGGGCCAGAAGAAACTTTTGAATCTAATTGGGAATCTTCAAACCTATTTTTAACAAATAAATCCTAAAGGGATTTAAAAAGATAAACATTTTAAATAAAGGAATTTAAAATATTTTGGAATTACTATTTTGGATCTTTTAAGTAAAAAGATTTGGTTTTCAAAAGAAAAGGATAGATTTATAAATAAAGATTATTTTATAAAGCCAAATTAAACCTTGGCCAAGCTTTTGGAAATAAAAATATTTCTATTTGATAAAAATAGTAAAGGTTTATTCAAAATAAATTAATAAGGATTTAATATCCAATTTTATTTAAGTAAAGGCTTTTTCCATTTTAAATAAACACTAAAACTTATTTATTTATTTTAAATAAGTTTTCTAAGTATTTTATATTCTTAAATAAAACCTACTGAAGTGTTTTGATTTTATTTTAGATTTCAAAATAAATATTTTAATAAAACAAATCCTATTTTAATAACTAAGGTCCATTCTATTTAATTATTAATGGACCCTAAAATAAAAGGTTATTTTGTTTTAAGCAAGTTTTCAAGTATTCTTTATTTCCAAATAAAACCTACAGATTTGGTTTTGAAAGTATTTAGAATTCAAATAAAGATTTTATTAAATAAATCAAAACCCTATTTGATAAATAAACCATGGCCCATTTTATTTAATTAAGGAATGGAACCTAAAAAGATTAAAGTATTATTTTATTTTATTTTGGATTTTGATTCATGTTACTGAACATAACTAATTTCAATATTACAAAGTTTGGTGTTGTTTGAATTGATTTGGTTGATGTTTGTTTGTTTGGAAAATTCAAAACAGAAAAAGAAAAAGGAATCAGACAAAAAAAAAATAGAACAACCCACCATCTGGCCCAGCTCCAACCCAACAGCCCACCTAGCCCACCTGCCCCTTTCCCCCCGAACCGTTTTTCCTCACCGCTGAAACAGCCCGGAAAGCCACTGACTGGTGGACCTCCTCCTCACCCTTTTTCCTACTGACGCAACGGTCCCACTTCGCTAGCCATCGTCCTTACCGCGCGACCTCCCTCCCCCAAACATCGCTTCCGTTGCTGCCTTCAATCCGCGCGATCAATTCGCAATAATGCTGGGCCTTTACCTCGCCTTGACCATGCTCGATAAAACGCCAGCGTCCCTTCTTCATTCTCCCTCTGACCCCTTCCCCAAGCACGCCACCAGGCCGCCCCAATTCCTCCCCGAGCTCCTATGTTCCGACGACCTTCCTCGTCGAATTCCGGCCAAGTATCACCGCCCCTTGCCTCCCCGTGCAACCTAGCAGCTTCCCCACTCCCAGACACTTCTCCCCGTACCACCAATTCGACCGCGGGCGCCCTAGAGCGTCGGCAACGACCAGCTTCTAAACGCCGCCGCGACTGGTTCTTCTCCGACGACGACTTCCAGGTGAACCAGACCGCCCCTTCACCTCTTGTTCACGCACACAAGTTTGCCTTGGTCCTGCGCATCAAACTGCGTTTTTGTTATGCCTTGGGGTGAACCACAGCACAGCCCACGACGACCCGACGCCTGCACGCCGTCCTCCACTCCGGCGAGCAATCCCGCTAAGACCAGGCGCCCTCGTCGAACCATCGGCGTTGAGCATCGCTGACCTCCTGAACCCGGTGAGCCCTTCCTTCTCTCTCGCTTCCTAGACCACCGGCACCGTCCACACCCATCAACACAGCCGCCACATTTCTCGTCAAACACGCGAGCCGTTCGATCTAGATCGGTGAGCGAGATAGAATCACTTAGTCGTGAAGAGGTACGCACTGGACCACGATCGATTAGATCCAACGCATATAACGCTGATCCGCGGGCGGTATCGTCCAATGAAATCACAGTGTCACCTATTACATTTAAAAACAGATTTGAAAACAAAATTATTTGCAAACTTCAAACCCTTGTATCTTTGGATCCACACGTCCAAAAATTGCAAATTTTATGTCGTTGGATTCAGGAGAGCAAGACCTAGCCAACCATGCCTTTGGTTTAGCAAATAGTATCTGTTAGTTTGCTTGATTTTGCAGATTCTTTTGTGAGCTTATTTAGAGTAGAAAAATTGTTTAAAATTGATTTTAGGGTTAAAACTTTTGCAAAATGGTTTGATGTGACCTTACTGACCCTAGGAACCAACCCATGGTTTTGAAAATGAAATTGGAAAAATTTAGAATGGATTAATTGAATTAGTCTATTTTTAGCTAAGTAAAGATAATGGTTTTATTATGAAAAAGGATTTTGGAATAAAACTTTGGGAAAATATTTTGATTCAAAGCTACTGACCCAAAACAACAAGTCTTGGGAGTTAGAAACTTTTGGTGAGAAACTTAAAGATTTTTGATTTAATAAAACCATTATCCACCACATAAAATGTTGAATGGATTTTAAAATAGTTTTTGGGCAAAACCCTCTAACTAATGACTTTGCCATTTTGGTAAATGACCAATTTGTACCTTACAAAGTTTAGAAGCCTAGTGGAGACCATCCTTACCAATAGAACCAACCTTTGCATGCTTATGCATGACTTAGATTCCATTACTTTGTGTGTGAAAATTGTTTGTTGACTTTGGTTTGGAATGTGAATTGAATTTGTGTTTGCCTGATTGACTTGTAGTGAAGTGTGAGATTAGCAAGATCAAGGAGTGAACCTATACCAAAAAGGCAAGTGATGCTTCATACTTTTTGTCCCATTACTTTCACTATGCATTAGTGATTTTGCTAAGTAAAACTTTCATGGATTTTGCTAAGTATAAACCTTACTATAGGAAAACTAGTAGATGAAACCTTAGAGGAAATCTTCCTAAGTTAAGATTCCTATTACTATCAAGCTTAGCCTAGCTAATAGAAAACATGGGTGGAATATATATTCACACTATGGAAAAATATTCTAAGTCCGAGGACTTGTGATTTTGTCTAATAAAACAACTAAGTTAATGAATCACCTGGGTGGAATGGGCTTGCTTGGTGGTTTTTGGTTGAGTGGTTCACAAGGCCATGGACTTGGCTTGTGTATCTCACTTGTGGTATGCCACCCATGCACAAAGAGATTTGAGATGTCAAATGTTGAGAAGTTTCAAGTGCAACCACTTGGCAATATGGGCTCTGCCATGATCATATAGGTTGCAAGAACTTAGCCATATGGACAGTGGGTGGTAGTGTTTGATAGGTTGGAGCGCGTCCATTATGGTCTAAGGGAAAGCTTCTGAAATATCTTGTCTTGGGAAACCAAGTATTGTGGGGAAAGTGCACCACCTCTGCAGAGTGTAAAATCTAAGTACTTAGCCATGTCCCTAGTAAAGGAAAATTTGAGCATCAAGACATGGAAGCAATCAAGAATCTCATCATTCCAATTTCTAAGTTAAAATCTTGTGGTTTGAACAAGGGTTGTTTGAAGTCTTCAAATCTTTGATTGAGAAAAATGATTTTGCCAAGCAAAACTTAGTGTTTTCAAAATGTTAAGGAAAATCTATTTTGAGCAATGCAAGCCTCAACTCCACTTAGCCAAATGCATATAGATGATAGACTCCACTATACTACCATAGTATCACTTGCCAATACAATTCAAATGTATTGACCCTTTGTGGTTGTAACTTGTATGTTGCAGGTTTGATTGATTTTAGTGAAGATTGATTGATTAGGATTACAAAGTCGACAACCAACATCTGCCTGTGGCACTTTGAAGATAAAGGACCCATGACTATAGTTATTCCGCTGCAATGTAATGTAATAGCTAAATGAGCTATGTATGATCTAATAAAATTATGTTCTTCCTGGTTATAAAGTTATATCATGACCTCTGTTTTTGATATTACATCTAAACTGTGGATGCTAGCTATTGATCCAGGGACTAGCATTGTAAACACAGGGGAATCCACCTTATGTTGTATAAAGGTTGGGACACTCCCTCTACAGATTCTGGTGCATCATATTCATTTGTCACCGAAGAATTTGCATGCACTAGTAAAATTCAACCAACAAAACTGAAGCATGTTATGATCGTCCAAATTCCCGGTTCAACCACCAAAGCTAGGCAAATTTGTAAAGCCATCCCTATCCGAATCCATGGCATAGATTTTTATGCTAATCTGATAGTACTCGGAACTAAAGCTTTGGAAGTAGTACTAGGAATGGATTGGATGTCCAAACATAAAGGATTAATTGACTGTGCCAAGAAAGCCATCACCATGACTAGTACAGCCGGAATATCAGTCGAGCATATATCTGAACCCTTACCTCGCCAATTCAAGTGAAACAAGAGTATAGCCCAACCTACCATTGACCAAGTCCGGATAGTCTATGAATACCCCGATGTATTTCCATATGTTTTGCCCGGTATGCCCCTAGATTGGGATATCGAGTTTATCATTGAACTAATCCCCGGAACAGGACCCATAGACCAGAGACCCTATAGTATGAACCCGTCAAAACTGGCAGAACTAAAGAAGCAACTGGATTCCATGTTGGAAATTGGATTGATTCAACCAAGTGCGTCACCTTGGAGATCACCTGTTTTGTTCGTGGATAAGAAGGATGGAGGTAACCGTTTGTGTACGGATTACCGGAAGTTGAATGATGTCACCATCAATAACAAGTACCCCTTGCCCAAGATAGAAGATTTGTTTGATCAGTTGACCGGTGCCAAAGTGTTTTCTAAGATTGATCTTAGGACTGGCTATCATCAACTCAAGATTCGTGCAGAAGATATTCCCAAGACTGCCTTTACCACCCGATATGGATTATACGAGTATACCGTTATGTCCTTTGGATTAACCAATGCCCCCGCTTATTTCATGAATCTCATGAATAAGATTTTTATGGACTTCCTAGATAAGTTTGTCGTTGCTTTCATCGATGACATTCTGATTTATTCCAAATCGGAAGAAGAACATGAGCTACACCTAAGGACCATTCTTGGAACCCTTAGAGAGCATCAGTTGTATGCCAAGTTTAGCAAATGTGAATTATGGTTACAAGAAGTAGGATTCCTCGGTCACATTGTATCAGCCGGAGGAATTGCCGTTGACCCTGCAAAGGTGAAGGATGTCGAAGATTGGCAAGCCCCAACCACTCAAACCCAAGTTCGTGCATTTCTCGGATTGGCGGGATATTACCGCAAGTTCGTAGAAGTATTCTGGAGTATCGCCAGACCCATGACACAATTGCTGAAGAAGGACAAGAAGTTTGAATGGACCGACAAATGTGAATCGAGTTTTCAAGAACTCAAGAGGATATTGATTTCAGCCCCAATCTTAATCATGCCAGATATCACGAAGCCCTTCGATGTGTATTGTGATGCATCCAAGATCGGCCTCGTATGTGTGCTAATGCAAGAAGGCAAAGTTATATCTTATCTATCTCGACAAATGAAACAACATGAGGAAAATTACCCAACCCATGACCTCGAACTCGCAGCCGTAGTTGTAGCCCTAAATACATGGAGGCATTACCTGATGGGAAATCATTGTGAGATTTATTCGGATCACAAGAGCCTGAAGTATATATTCACTCAGAAGGAGCTGAATATGAGGCAGAGAAGATGGATTGAGATAATCAAGGATTACGATCTGGACATTCACTATCACCCCGGTAAAGCCAACGTGGTAGCAGATGCCCTTAGCACATTGCCGTGCCGCTTGAACTCCATGATTTTGAAGGAGCAACCCAGTTTGCACAAGGAGATGGCAGATTTCCGAATGGAATTAGTGAGTGAAGGATTTTTGGCTAGCATAGAACTTCAACCCACTTTGATCAGTCAGATCAAAGAGGCGCAGAAGGGAAATGCTAGTATCGACGGAATCAAGCGTCTTATTGGTACCGAAGACGAAGAATGGGTTCTGTGGTACAAAGGACGCCTTTGTGTACCAGTAGATTCTGAGTTGAAAGAAGTGATTCTGAATGAATCTCATGATACTCTTTATTCTATCCACCCCGGAGGAACTAAGATGTATCAAGATTTGAAAGAGCAATTTTGGTGGCATAAGATGAAGAGAGAAATCGGAAGCTATATCTCCAAGTGTGATATATGTCAGCGAGTCAAGGCAGGACATCAAAGACCCGCTGGATTGTTGCAACCATTGCAGATTCCGGAATGGGAATGGGATTCCGTTGGAATGGACTTTATCACCGGATTGCCTACTTCTAGTAGGGAAATGACTCTATCTGGGTCATAGTTGACCGATTGTCCAAAGTCGCCCATTTCTTACCCGTTAAGACCACCTATCAGAGTTTGAAGCTAGCAGAGTTATACATCGCTAGGATAGTTAGTTTGCACGGAGTCCCCAAGAACATCGTATCTGATCGAGGAACTCAATTTACCTCGAGATTCTGGAAGAAAGTCCAAGAAGGTTTAGGAACCCGCCTAGATTTCAAAGACGCATATCTCCTCCTGGATGAAAAAAAAGCGCGAGTAAATCAAATACTCAAGATATCTTTGAGAGCATGTGTGTTAGAATATGGATCCAAGTGGGAAGACCGTGCCGCTTGCAGAATTTTCATACAACAGTTATCAAGCTAGTTTGCGAATGGCCCCATTTGAATTCATGTACGGAAGGAAGTGTCGCACCCCTTTGAACTGGTCGGAAGTAGGAGAGAGTCAGATCTTCGGACCCAACATCCTACGAGAAGCGGAAGAGAAGGTTCACAAGATTCATGAGCACCTCAAGACAGCCCAGTCCAGACAGAAGAGTTACGCCGACAAGATACGTCGAGACCTCGTCTTCAACATAGGAGATTTTGTGTATCTGAAAGTGTCGCCATTGAAGGGAATGCAGCGTTTCCAATTGAAAGGAAAGTTAGCCCCCAGATATATCGGACCCTTAAAGACTCTGAACCATCGAGGAGAAGTGTCGTATCAATTGGAACTACCCGAAGAGATGTCAGCCGTGCATAATGTGTTCCATATCTCATTACTTCGCAAGTGCCTCGAAGTTCCAGAGAAGACTGAAGTGTTCAAGAATATCGATCACCAGACCATAGAGATCAACGATAACCTGACCTATCCCGAAGTACCCATCCGTATTTTGGAAGAAGCTTTCCGAACCACCAGAACCCGAAGCATCAAGTTTCTCAAAATTCAGTGGAGCAACCACACAGAAGAGAAGCTACCTGGGAGCGCGAAGATCACATCAGGACGGAGTTTCCCTATCTCTTCAAATCCTAGGTAATCTTTTCGTCCTTTTTCAAATCTCGGGATGAGATTTTGTTTAAGGGGGGAAGGTTTGTAACATCCCAAAAATACTAAACTTGGATCATCAAACTCTAATCATCAAAATTTAGGGTTAACCAAAACTTTTCTAAATAAAAATATGAAAGCATGCATGTGTGTATGCATCCCATTTTGAATTCTTTTTAATTGCCTTGTTTATGTGTTTCTTTGCTTGTAAAAGGATTCTTAGGTGAAATAAACATCATATAAACAATTCCCAAACTTTTCCCAAAGACAAATAAATCAAAATAATCCAAATTGAGTGAATGGTCATTTTGACCAATTTAACTCCCATGCCTACTTTGGCTGTGCCAAACTTTTAGAACTTAATAGAAACTTGTTTGGATCT
Source organism: Avena longiglumis (assembly GCA_030063025.1). Taxonomy (NCBI): domain Eukaryota; kingdom Viridiplantae; phylum Streptophyta; class Magnoliopsida; order Poales; family Poaceae; genus Avena; species Avena longiglumis. The sequence continues at coordinate 468,120,573 of CP125976.1, forward strand.
TTACACCCCTTGATAGTACTCTTAACAAAGTATCAAGGCCCACCTTGTGATCATCCAGAAACTTTCAAATGCATAGTTTAAATGACAATTCAAAATTGAATCTTTATCATATGGGAAGATTCCACTTTTTCAAAAACCACTCAAACAAGCTCAACTTTCAAAACCCAAGCATCTGCAGACTCACCAGCACCAACCTAGCACACCCACCAAAAATCTTTTCAAAATTCAAAACTTGAATTCTTGCGGCCATTTCATCAAACACCTTGCTGATTCAAATCAAATAAAATCTAAACACTATTGTGAGCAGTGATTGGAGCCTAAATTGTTCCCTCTCTAGCTCACAACAACCTCAGTAGATCATCTAGCAAACTAAACCAAGCACTAGCCCTACTGTAAGCTTGGCAATGCCATCAATGGTGAACAGCCGAAGCTCACCATGTCACCCCAGTGTGGACAGCAAGCTAGGAGAATAAACAAGCCTAGCCAACATGTCTGGGAGCAAGACAACACCCTACCGCCACTCCATGTCCAGCACTCGAGCGTTGCCAACCCCTGTAACACACGCACAGACCGTGCCCAGCTCGCCAGCAACCATGCCGAGCATGCGCCAGAGCGCCACCCTTGGCACACGCCCACAGACCGCACGCTGCCCTCGCCGCGTGCATACACGATTACCACCGTCCCAGGAGACCGCCAGACATCCCCGTTCGCCACCCCATGCCTCACAGCCACCGCTCGCCGTCGAAGACGCCGCCTCGGCCGCCCAGAGCATCGCGTGTTCCAGATCGTTTGCCACCGCCCCTACATGCGCATTAAAGCCGTAGAGCATCGCCAGGAGACCACCAAGCGATCGCCACCGCCAGCCATGCCTCTAGCAGCCCGTAGCCATGTCGCCACCGTCGCCTTCCCATTCCGTTCGGTCTCGTCGTCGCGAATATAAATAGAGGCCACCCCCAGCCGAATTGATAACACCATCTCACTCCCCTCTCCTCACTAATCGTTCCACCCCGTTCCCGAAGCAAGGCGAGTAGCACTTCGCTGGAATTTCACCGGAGCCCGCCGCTGCTGGAGAAGAAGGGAGCCAACGATTGGAGCTGCCCCAGGAGAAGCTGCCGGTACCAGGAGGTTCGCCGTCGTCGACTTCGTCGTTCGCCCGCCTCGTCGACCCTCGCCTGAGCCCCGGTGAGCCCCCGACGACCCCCACCTGCCGCTTTAGGATTCAGTCTCGCCTCCGTTGCCCGACGTGGACGACGACCCTCAGCCGTTGGATTAGAACTAGATCGAACGCACCATATTGCCCCGTACCGCTTCGCACCCCCCTGTCTCACTGTCGCGTGGGGACAACAACTTAACCAGCCCGCGTAAGCGTTGTGCTTAGCAGGCCGGCCCAGTATCGTTTCCCGCGCAGCCCACTCGTTTGAATTCAACTTTTTCCATTTTCATTCAAACACACTTCTGCACCTAGTTTCAAAAATCAACCCAGCTCGATTCAGTGAACCAAATTGAATGAAACCAATTTTGTTAGAAAGGTCTGGAAGTGCTGAATCCAAGACCATTGGATTTAAATCAATTGAATCTATAGATCACCCTTGGTAAAAATAACAAGGCAGAAGCTTTTCTTCATTCAAACATATTTCAAATTTAAATCATAATAGCTTTTGAGTTGATTCCAACTCTCAAAAATCACATTTAACCATACCTTTCAGAATATATAAAAATATATAGGTTTACTTACAGAAATAATGACCAAGTAATAAAAGAATGCCACATAAGCATTTCTAGTCACTTTATTTAATTAAAAATAAAAGGTTAAACCTTATTAAATTGTGACACCACTTTAAATCACATTCACATGGACTAAAATATGTGGTGATGACATGTGTCTGAAGGGTTTCGCGGCATAGTAAATCAAAATTTTCTACGGATGCGAACAGAGGGAAAGCCAAGATCTAATCTAGGAGATGCAATCAACGAGAGAGATTGGATTAGATCTTCATACCCTTGAAGATTCGCACAGCGGAACGTTCGTCGGAACGTGGGTGATGTAGTCGTACTCGCTTCTCCTTCTCGCGATCCGATCCGATCTAGCACCACAAGTGGCGGTGCCTCCGTGAGATGCACACGTGCACCTCGGCGTCTCCTCCTTCCTTGGACCAGCAAGTATGGTGGAGAGATAGATTGGATCTACAACACGACGGCGTGGTGTATATGGTGGAGAATTTCTCAGCAGGCTTCGCCACAAGCGATCGGGAGGAGAGGAAAGCTAGCAAGGCGGCTAGGGTTTGGAGGAGGTGTGGGGGTTGGTGCGCCCCACCCTCTTTATATAGAGGGGCGCAGCCCCTAGCCCTCCCAAGCCCAAAGGATAAGGAGGGGGGCATGGACTCTCTCTTCTAGAAACCCTATCTCTAGTTTAAACGATTTAAACTCTCTAGGATCGGCTGGGCCCTATGGGGTTGCCCCGCCCAATGCGGCCAGGACACTCCCTCATAGGCCCATGCCCCCTCCGGAAGGTGGGGCCACGTTGGTCCCCTTCCGAAGGTTCTAGAAGCTTCCAGATACAATCGATTAATCCGAACAATTCAACTCCAAAAACTGCCGCCTTATATGAATCTTATTCTCCTGAACCTCTCGTGATGTCCGGATCCCATCCGAGACTCCAACAAAAATTCATAAACCAATTATCCAATCTATCCTAGCGTCGAGATCGTTATGTGTGACCTGCGGGTTCGAGAATATGCATACATGATCTTCTATCAATAATCAGCAGTGGGTCCGCACCCATATTGACTCCCACACATTCATCGATGATCATATCGGATGAACCACGATGCCAGGATTCAATCAATCCCATATATATATTCCCTTCGTCTCGCGATATTTTACTTGCCCGAGGTTTGACCGTCGGTACCGTTATACCTACTTCAATCTCGTTCACAGCAAGTACTTTACTCGTTCCGTAATCTGATATCACTTTGTGATTAACTCCTTAACCACATGCTTGCAAGAGGTGTTGATATCGATTACCGAGTGGGCCCGAAGTATATCTCTCCGACTTGGGAGGGACAAATCCCATCTCGATACATACAAACCAACAGGTACTTTTCGATCACCTGAGAGACACCTTTATGATCACTCTCTCATAGGATGACGTTTGATGACCTCAAAGCTTTCTTCCGATAACAGGGAGTTGTATTATCTCATGGTCTAAGGAATACAATATTTGACATAAGAAAAGCTTCGCAAAGGTGAACATGATGACACGATCTAATTGCTTCGCTTAGTTTGGGTCTATCCATCATATCATTCTCCCAATGATATGATCTCATTATTAATTGACAACTCATGTCCATGGTTAGGAAACCTTAGCCATCATTAATCAATGAGCTAGTACATAGAGGCATACTAGGGACACGGTGTTGTTCACAAACCACACAAGTATTAAAGTTTCCGCTTAATACAATTCTAGCATGGAATATAAACTTTATCATGAACAAGAATTATAATAATAACATCTTTATTATTGCCTCTAGGGCATAATTCCAATAGTCTCCCACTTGCACTAGAGTCAATAATCTAGTTTACATTTGGCAACAATCTCACACCCATGGCACTGAGGTGTTGATCATGTTTTACACGTGGAAGAGGTTTAGTCAATGGATCTGCGACATTCAGATCTGTATGTACTTTGCTAATCTTCAGATCTCCATCTGCTATATAATCTCGGATTATATGAAACTTGCGGTTGATATGCTTGGTCTTTGGATGATATCTTGGTTCCTTAGCGAGTGTTATGGCGCCAGTGTTGTCACACAATATCTCAAGTGGGTCCAATGCACTTGGAACCACGCGAAGCTCAGTGATGAAGTTTCTGATCCAAAATCCTTCACTTGAAGCTTCTGCAACAGCCATGTATTCCGCTTCCACTGTAGATCCCGTGATCACGCTTTGCTTGCAGCTTCTCCAGCTCATAGCTCCTCCATTCAAAATATAAACGTATCCTGTCTGAGATTTGGAATCATCCTTGTTGGTGTCGAAACTAGCATCGACGTAACCTTTTACGACAAGCTGTTCATCACCCCCATAGACTAAGAACATTTCTTTAGTTCTATTTAGGTACTTTAGGATGTTCTTCACGGCTGTCCAAAGGTTCCACTCTGGATCACTTTGATATCTCGTCAAACTAAGAGAATTGGACACATCGGTCTAGTACACAAGATGGAATACATGATGGAACCTATGGCCGAGGCATAAGGCACTTTGCTCATAGCTTCCTATCATTTACCATAGTGGACACCGAGCCTTGCTCAATATCTTACGACAACATAGGCCTTGAACCTTTCTTTGCCTTATCCATTCGAACCTTTTCGTAACTTTGTCTAGGTATGTACCGCTTAAAGCTATCAGGCGTCTTTGTCTATCTCTATAGATTTTGATGCCCAATATATAAGCAGCTTCACCTAGGTCTTTCATTGAAAAACACTTGTTCAAATAACTCTTCACATCGTTAAGCATGTTGATGTCATTTCCAATAATCAATATGTCATCCACATATAGTACCAGAAATGTCACCGAGCTCCCACTCACTTTCTTGTAGATACAAGCTTCGTAGCAATTTGGAACAAATCCAAAACTCTTGATCACTTGATCAAAACGAAGGTTCCAACTCCGAGATGCTTGCTTCAGTCCATAAATGGAACGCTTAAGTTTGCATACTTTACTAGCATCCTTAGGATCGACAAAACCTTTGGGTTGCATCATATACAACTCTTCATCAATGTTCCCATTGAGGAAAGCAGTCTTGACATCCATCTCCATATTTCATAATCATGAAACGCAGCAATTGCTAATAAAATCCGAATGGACTTAAACATCGCTACGGGAGAGAAAGTCTCATCGTAGTCAACACCTTGAACTTATCGAAAACCTTTTGCGACAAGCCGTGCTTTATAGACGGTAACATTACCATCCGCGTCTGTTTTCTTCTTGAATATCCATTTGCACTCAACGGCCTTTCGGTCGCTAGGAGGATCCACCAAAGTCCATACTTGGTTTTCGCTCATGGATCCCAATTCAGATTTCATGGCTTCCAGCCATTTCTCAGAGTCTGGGCTCATCATCGCTTCCTCATAGTTCGTAGGTTCACTGTCTTATACCAACAAGACAGTCAAGACAGGGTTGCCGTACCACTCAGGAGGGCACGACCTTTCGACCTGCGACGTTCGATGCAAGATCGTCCAAGCTTCATGATCCTTGTCATTAGCTTCCTCTATTGTTGGTGCGTACGACCTTTGAACAATTTCAGTGTTGCGCTACTCTCCAATTCAAGAGAAGGTTCAATAACCTCGTCTAGCTCTACTTTCCTCCCACTCACTTCTTTCGAGAGAAACTCCTTCTCAAGAAAGGAACCGTTCTTTGCGACAAACACTTTGCCTTCGAATCTGTGATAGAAGGTATACCCAATGGTTTCCTTAGGGTATCCTATGAAGACGCATTTCTCGCTTTGGGTTCGAGCTTGTCCGCATCAACTTCTTGACGTAAGCCGCATCCCCAAACTTTTAGAAACGACAACTTAGGTTTAGCACCAAACCACAGTTCATACGGTGTCATCTCAACGGATTTAGATGGAGCCCTATTTAAAGTGAATTCAGCGGTTTCCAATGCATAACCCCAAAATGATAACGGCAAATCAGTAAGATTCATCATTGATCGGACCATATCTAATAGGGTTCGATTCCGACGTTCAGACACACCATTGCGCTGTGGTGTTCCGGGTGGCGTGAGTTGCGAAACGATTCCGCTTGCTTTAAGATGCGTGAGAAAATCATAACTCAAATATTCACCTCCACGATCGGATCGTAGAAACTTAATCTTTCTGTTACGATGGTTCTCCACTTCATTCTGAAATTCTTTGAACTTTTCAAATGTTTCAGATTTATGTTTCATTAAATAGATATACCCATATCTACTTAAGTCATCGGTAAAAGTGAGAAAATAGCGATATCCACCGCGCGTCGAAACACTCATCGGTCCACATACATCGGTATGTATGATTTCCAACAAGTCCGTTGCTCGCTCCATCATACCGGAGAACGGAGTTTTGATCATCTTGCCCATGAGGCATGGTTCGCATGTGTCAAATGATTCAAAATCAAGAGACTCCAAAAGTCCATCAGAATGGAGTTTCTTCATGCGCTTTACACCAATATGACCTAGGCAGCGATTGCCACAAATAAGTAGTATTATCACTATCTACTTTGCATCTCTTAGCCTCAATGTTATGGATGTGTGTTTCATCCCTTTCGAGATTTAGAAGAAATAAACCATTCACAAGAGGTGCATGACCATAAAAGATGTTACTCATATAAATAGAACAACCATTATTGTCCGATTTACATGAATAACCGTCTTGCAATAAACACGGTTCGGAAATGATGTTCATGCTCAACGCAGGCACATAATAACATTTATTAAGGTTTAAAACTAATCCCGAAGGTAAAACTAAGGAGAGCGTGCCGACGGCCATCACATCAACTCTTGATCCGTTGCCAGCCGCGTCACCTCATCCCTCGCAAGCCGCCGTCTATTCCGTAGCTCCTGTTTCGAGTTACAAATATTAGCAACTGAACCTGTATCAAATACCCAGGCACTACAACGAGGGCTAGTAAGGAAAACATCAATAACATGTATATCAAATATACCTTTGATGGTGCCAGCCTTCTTGTCCGCTAAGTACTTCGGATAGTTGCGCTTCTAGTGACCCTTGTCCTTGCAATAGAAGCACTCAGTGTCCGGCTTGGGACCAGACCTGAGCTTCTTCTTAGCAGGGGCATTGCGCTTGCCGCCGCCCTTCTTGAAGGGCTTCTTTGCTCCCTTACCTTTCTTAAAGGAGGGTTTGTTGACCATCAACACATGATTATCCTTCTTGATGTCCACCTCCACAGCCTTCAGCTTTGCGAAGAGCTCGGTGATCGTATCAGTGGAACCAATCTGATTATGAGTCACTACAAAACTTTTATAGCTGGGAGGGAGTGATTGCAGAACTCTGTCAATCTTGAGCTCCTCTGGAATCGTGCATTCCAGTTGCTCAAGACGTTGAGTGTAGCCCGACATCTTTATGGCGTGCTCACTAACGGAACTCCCTCCATATTGCAGTTAAAGAACTTCTCGGAGATCTCATATCTCTCAGAACGGGCCTGAGTCTGAAACATGGTTTTCCTCGAGAATCTCGAAGGGCCCGGATACTCTTCAAAACGATTTTGAAGCTCGGTTCCATAGCAAACAACATGGTGCTCTTAATCACACCATAATCATCTTTCGCGACTAATAGACAGCTTTCTCATCGGCGCGATTGCTGCAGGGGTCACCTAACGCTTTCCCAAGGAAATAGTCCTTTGTCCGCTTGACAGAATGATTCTTAGATTGCGGAACCAATTGGTGAAGTTAGACCCATTGTTTCTAAGCTTTTCCTTCTCAGCAAAAACGTTGAAGTTGAAGTTGGACTTGGCCATGTGATCTACAGTATTTGCAAGTACAATTTAGACTATGTTCATGATAAATAGTTCAATTTAATCAAATTACTAGATGAACTCCCACTAAATTCAACATCCCTCAAGTTGTTTAGTGAACACGATCCAAATTCACCACACCTAATCCGATCATCACGAGAAGAGATGTGGTTTCAATGGTGGACAACAAAGTGTCGATCATAGCATTCATATGACTCATGCTTGACCTTTCGGTTCTTGTGTTCCGAGGCCATGTCTGTACATGCTAGGCTCGTCAAGTTAGACCCAAGTATTTCCGCGTGTGCAAAACTGGCTTGCACCCGTTGTATGTGAGCGTAGAGTCTATAGCACCCGATCATCACGTGATGCTTGGACACGACGAACTTTCGCAATGGTGCATACTTGGGGAGAACACAGTTTTTATCTTGATCTTTAAGTGAGGAATCATCTTATAATGCTACCGTCGCGATCTAAGCATAATAAGATACATAAAGGGATAAACATCACATGCATATAACTTTATGTGACATGGTATAGCCAATCCTCACGCAATGATCTCCATCTTGTGCGTTCCGTCATGATCTCCATCACTCCACCATGATTGCCTCCACCACGAATAGCAACTACAACTATTGCTAACTACTTAGCGATAAAGTAAAGCTATTACATGGCGTATAAGAAGTTGACTCGCAGGTCATACACAATTATAAAGACAACCATATGGCTCCTGCCGGTTGTGTACTCATCGACATGCAAGTCGTGAAACATTACAAAACATGATCATCGCATACAATATACACATCACATCTTGGGCCATACCATATCACAGAAAACACTCCCTGCAAAAACAAGTTAGACGCCTCTACTTTGTTGTTGCATGTTTTACGTGGCTTATGGGAGTAGATGCTAAGAAGGATTCTTACCTACGGAAAGCCACAATGGTGATATTATGGTTGCCAAACTCCGGTGTTAATCCCATGACAACTATAGTGAGAGAACGGCATCCACGGCCGCATGTGTGGAACAAGCCACACGTCAAGTGCGGAGCCGGTCTCGCGAACGACGTCGTGTAAGGTTGGCCTGGACCGCTTCAATCTCACTATCCCGCGTCATAAGAAGAACACAAACAAGAGCCTTTCAACAAAAAACATCAATGCCCGCAACAACCATGTTGCGTTCTACTCGTGAAACACATCTACGCATAGATCTAGCTCGATACCCAAGGGTTTCGGCATAGTAAATCAAAATTTTCTACGGATGCGAACAGAGGGAAAGCCAAGATCTAATCTAGGAGATGCAATCAACGAGAGAGATTGGATTAGATATTCATACCCTTGAAGATTCCCACAGCGGAACGTTCGTCGGAACGTGGGTGATGTAGTCGTACTCGCTTCTCCTCCTCGCGATCCGATCCGATCTAGCACCACAAGTGGCGGTGCCTCCGTGAGATGCACACGTGCAACACCTAGACGTCTCCTCCTTCCTCGGACCAGCAAGTATGGTGGAGAGATAGATTGGATCTACAACACGATGGTGTGGTGTATATGGTGGAGAATTTCTGCAGCAGGGCTTCGCCTACAAGCAGTCGGGAGGGAGAGAGGAAAGCTAGCAAGGCGGCTAGGGTTTGGAGGAGAGGTGTGGGGGGTTGGTGCGCCCCCACCCCTCTTTATAGAGGGGCGCAGCCCTAGCCCCTCCCAATCCCAAAGGATAAGGAGTGGGGGCATGGACTCTCCTCTTCTAGAAACCCTATCTCTAGTTTAAACGATTTAAACTCTCTAGGATCGGCTGGGCCCTATGGGGCCTTGCGCCTGGCCCAATGCGCCAGGACACTCCCTCATAGGCCCATGCCCCTCCCGGAAGGTGGGGCCACGTTGGTCCCCTTCCGAAGGTTCTAGAAGCTTCCGTACAATACCGATTAATCCGAACAATTCAACTCCAAAACTGCACCGCCTTATATGAATCTTATTCTCCGAACCTCTCGTGATGTCCCGGATCCCATCCGAGACTCGAACAAAATTCATAAACCAATTATCCAATCTATCCTAGCGTCGAGATACGTTAAGTGTGTGACCTGGGTTCGAGAATATGCGAGACATGATCTTCTATCAATAATCAACAATGAAGTGCAGGCACCATATTGACTCCACACATTCATCGATGATCATATCGGATGAACCACGATGCCAGGATTCAATCAATCCCATATATATATTCCCTTCTGGCGATATTTTACTTGCGAGATTCGATCGTTGGTACCGTCATACCTAGTTCAATCCCGTTCACGGCAAGTACTTTACGTTCGTAATCCGATATCACTTTGTGATTAACTCCTTAACCACATGCTTGCAAGCGGTGTTGATATCGATTACCGAGTGGGCGCGAAGTATATCTCTCCGACTTGGGAGGGACAAATTCCATCTCGATACATACAACCCAACAGATACTTTCCGATCACCTGAGAGACACCTTTATGATCACCCTCTCATAGGATGACGTTTTATGACCTCAAATCTTTCTTCCAATACCAGGGAGTTGTATTATCTCATGGTTTAAGGAATACAATATTTGACATAGGAAAAGCTTCGCAAAGATGAACACGATGAAACGATCTAATTGCTTCGCTTAGTTTGGGTCTGTCCATCATATCATTCTCCCAATGGTATGATCTCATTATCAATTGACAACTCATGTCTATGGTTAGGAAACCTTAACCATCATTGATCAATGGGCTAGTCCATAGAGGCGTACTAGGGACACGGTGTTGTTCACAAACCACACAAGTATTAATGTTTCCGCTTAATACAATTCTAGCATGGAATATAAACTTTATCATGAACAAGAATTATAATAATAACATCTTTATTATTGCCTCTAGGGCATAATTCCAACAGTGTCAACATGATCCCATGTTTGGTTTGGAGAATATTAAATCTTAAGTAGTTTTTCAATGAGTAGAAATTACTTTTCTAAAAATAAAATTAATTAAACCAAGCTTTGATCTTGTAGTGTTAGTGATGATGCTAGATCATCTATAGGACCCCTTTTGTGGGATGATTGCAAATAGTTAAATATTGTTTGGTGATTGTGTACCTCGTATTTATTCATAGACGCTAGTACTGACCAAGGATACGAGGAGGAAGGAGGATACTACGAAGAAGAAGCCGAGGAGAACTTCAACCACTGCTCTTCACAAGGCAAGACTAATACTAGTAGTTGTTTGAGCAAGCTAACACTTGCAAGATACTATACTTATGCAAGCCTTACTAATCAAGTTGACCTATGCAAGCCAATACTTGCTTGTCACCATGCCAATTATATGCCTTAAGCATAGCTGATCCTACCCACTTGATAAACCAATCCTAGTTTTTACTTACAAGCTTTATACTTTATTTCTTTATCAAAGCTATTACTTAGAGTTTACTTAAGTGAATTGTAGATACTAGAAGGATATTTGAAGGTTGCATAAAGAGCATAAAATTTGGCCTAAGCTAGATAATCTTGATGTCATCCTAAGGCATGAGATTGAACTTAGTTAAAACTCCACTTGTTTACCACCCCTCATTAGTACTTACCCCCACTTGTAGATGCTAGTGCTAAGCATAAAACCTGATCAAATTTAGATGGGAATACTTGGTGAAAATGGTTATGAAAACCTTGGAATGATGGATCATTCTATTGAAATGTTTTGGACATGTGTTTCCGAACACTAGATGATTTATGGTGATGAAAATGTTGAGGCATGAGCCTTAGCCCTTTATAAAACTGATGGTTGTCTGGATGCGATACCATTCCAATTTTACCGTACAACCACAATACCCGAGAATTGGGTAGGGCTTGACTAGAAACTTATATACCTTAGTATTAGTTCCCTCACGACCAAGGTCTGAGCTGAGGCTACCTTGTGAAGATTGTCCACCTGTGCAGTACCCAAGATGACAGTTGGTCATGGTTGGGAGGCCAAACTCACAGGAGAGGTGCTTATACTAGGGCGTGTAATTGAAAGGTTAGGATTGATTATCCGCATACTGAGTATGGTGAATTCAGGATTTGTTCCTGACGGATGTATCAAATGTTGTGGTGAAAGTGTACAATCTCTGCAGAGTGTCAAACTATTCGAATAGCCGCGTCCACGGTTATGGACAGTTGGAGTGGCCATACTGTTTCCCCGTCAGATGTTTTCGAAATGACTTGTGAAATGATCTGAGACTTTGACTTCACCACAATAGAGTTGTGGCATGAGATACAAGTTCCCACTTAGGTGTTATAAAACCTTAACTAGCATTCATTGTTTCCAAACTTAGTAGAGGTAAATCTGGCTTTTTCAAAACAACCCTAGAGCTTAGTGTCCTATTACAAAAACCCTTTCACTTGTTAGTATTAGTTTGCGAGTACTTAAAGAGTACTCATGGCTTCGTCCCTGGCTATTCCCATGGCCAGACTATGAAGAGGAGTACCTGGAAGATGGACCCTAGGAAGGTTACGGCAACTAGGATCATCTCCCATCGTCAGCATTACCTGTGACCCCAAAGATGGAGCTCCGACTACGCTACTGTTATTATTACGTATTCCGCTGCTTGTGTTGTATTAAGACTGGATCATGAGATCCTTATTTGTGTAAGACCTTATGTATGTTTTGTAATGGATGATGTACTATGGTATCCAATTCTGTTATGTCTCGCAAAAATGGTAATCCTGGGATTGCAATGTATGGCATAACAGGCATCTGGGATTAAAAATCCGGGTGTTCACAAGGGGGCATTCACGTGAAATGTTGGTAGTGTTTAATATAGGGTTTCATAGAATGGAAAACAAAAATTTTCTACCGCATACAAAAAAACAAGCCAAGATCTATCTACTAGATTGTAGCAACGAGTCGATGGAATAACTCACCCTCGAAGATTCCAAAGTGTTTAACGAGAGCGGATTCTCGTGGGTGATGTAGTCGTACTCTTCCCGATCTCAAGATCGCGTAGACGATCCTTCCGCACCAAGATTCCTGGCAGCTCCCGCAATCGGTCACACGTTCGGTACTCGAATACCTTCCTCTCCCTTGTTCCAAAGAAAAGAGGTTGTAGCACTCTCCTCGCGATTCCGGCAACACAACGGCGTGGTACCGAAAGTAGAGGGGAGATCTCGCAGGGCTTCGCCTTAAGTCGGAGCGATTATGGTGGACTATGAGAGAGCTCCTCGGCGATCTAGGGTTTAGACACACCAAGGAGGAGGCTTGGCCGGCTAGGGTTAGCTAGGCGGCGGCTTGCCCTAGGCGGCCGCAGGAGGGCTCATGGCTTAGGGCTAGGGTTTGAGGGTGGAGGTGTTGTGTACTAGGAGGGGCAGCCCTGCCACTCCTTATATAGGTGGAGGGGCCGCGCCAGGGGTGGGGAGTCCCTCCCCAACTCGGTTTCCCAAGGGGGGCGGTGAGGGAGGAACTCCTCCCCAACTCGGTTTCCACCTTCCCCTCCACTTCCCAAAATAGCCGTTTGACTTTTCAAATTGGCGTTTGACTTTTCAAACTAGGATTTGATTAAACCCTTTATTTTGTTCAGCGATGACACCTAGTACATGATGCAATCATTCCAACTTGGTATGACACATTCATGTACCCTTCCCCTTCGGAGTGCCGGACCTTCCAAAACTTTCTAGAACATTCCCGATGAAAACACCGGAACCATTCTCCAACTCCGAAACAAGACTTTCCTTCTATGAATCTTATTCTCCGGACTATTCCGGATCTCCTCGTTATATCCCGGATCCCATCCGAGACTCCGAACAACATTCGGTCTCTTTCTCATCATTCCATAACTACTCAAACAACGTCGAATCCTTAAGTGTGTCTCCCTACAGTTCGTGAATTATGCGGACATGATCGAGACACTTCTCCGAACAATAACCAATAGAGGAATCTGGAAATTCATATGGCTCCCACATATTTCTATGATTACTTTCCGATCGAATGAACCACTTACATACGATACCAATTTCCCTTTGTCTCACGATAGTTTACTTATCCGAGGTTATGATCGTCGGTATCTCTGCATACCTAGTCCAACCTCGTTACTGATAAGTACTCTTTTCTCGTTCCCATGATATGTGAGCCCTTGTGATCCAGTCACATGCTTGCAAGCTAATTGGATGACATTTCACTGAGAGGGCCCAGAGTATATCTATTCGTCATATGGATGGACAAATCCCTCTCTTGATCCATGTGTCTCAACCAATACTTTCCGAACACTCAATGCCACCTTTATAGCCACCCAGTTACGGTGTGGTGTTTGATGTCATCAAAGCATCCTTCCGGTGAAGGTGATATGCATGATCTCATGGTCGAAGGAATTAGGTTACTATGTATCAGAAAGCATATAGCAATTGAACTATTAAAATGACTTGATCTTTATGCTACGCTTATCTATAGGAGTATGTCCACCATATCATTCTCCTAATGATTTGATCTTGTTGTTAATAACATCTCAATGTTCATGATAGGGAAACCACAATCATTTATTAACCAACAAGCTAGTATTATGAAGAGGCTTTACTAGGGACTTCAATTTAAGTTTACAAATCACACAAGTATTAATGTTTCCTTGTTAATACTATTATAGCATGAATGTAAACATTTATCATAAACATAAATATATAATAATAACTACATTTATTATTGTCTCTAGGGCATATCTCCAATAGTCTCCCACTTGCACTAGAGTCATCTAATCTAGATTACATGGTAATATACCGAACACCCATGGCAGTTTGGTGCTGGTCATGTTTTGCCCTCGGGAGAGGTTTAGTCAACGGATCCGCCACATTCAGATCTGTGTGTACTTTGCAAATCTTTATGTACCCATCTTGGACATGTTCTCTAATAGCATGAAAACATAGCTTGATGTGCTTCAGCTTCTTGTGTGACCTTGGTTCTTGCGCATTGGCTATGGCGCCCATGTTATCACAGTAGATAGACATTGGGTCCAGCGCACTAGGAACCACACCCAGCTCTGTAATGAACTCTTTCATCCATATCGCTTCTTGTGAAGCCTCCGAAGCAGCCATGTATTCCGATTCAGTTGAATATCTCGCCACAACGCTTTGCTTTGCACCTCCACCTAATCACGCACCATTCAAAGTAAATACGATCTAGATTGTGATTTAGAATCATCCGGATCGGTGTTCCAACTAGTATCGGTGTAACCATTAACAACGAGCTGTTCATCACCTCCATAAGAAAGAACCATATCCTTCGCTCTTCTCAAGTACTTAAGGATGTTTTTGATCATTGTCCAATGATCCACTCGATCACTTTGATATCTGCTAGTTAAACTAATAAAGATATGAAATGTCGGGTCTAGTACATAGCATGGCATACATTAGAGATCCTATGTGAGGCATAGGGATTCGACTCATCTTTTCTCTATCTTCTGCTGTTTCGGACTTTGAGTTTTACTCAAGGTCGATTAGCAACATGGGCAAGAACCCTTTCTTGCTATCTTCCATTCCAAACCTCTTTAGAACTTTGTCCAAATATGTACTTTGTGACAATGATATTAGGCGTCTCGATCTATCTCTATAAATCTTTATGCCTAATATGTAAGCTACTTCGCCAAGATCCTTCATTGAAAAACTATTATTCAAATATTCCTTGACACTATTAAGAAGGTCTACATCATTCCCAATCAACAATATGTCATCTACATATAGTATTAAGAATGCTACAGAGCTCCCGCTCACTTTCTTGTAAATACAAGCTTCTCCATCAGTTTGTATAAAACCAAAACTTTTGATCACCTTATCAAAATGTTGATTCCAACTTCGGGATGCTTGCTTCAATCCATAGATGGACCGTTGAAGTTTGCATACCTTGTTAGCATCTTTAGGATCGACAAAACCTTTGGGTTGCATCATATACAACTCTTCATCAATGTCTCCATTGAGGAATGCTGTTTTGACATCCATCTGCCATATCTCATAATCATAATATGCAGCGATTGCTAACATAATCCTCAGACTTTAGCTTCGCTGGTGAGAAAGTCTCATCGTAGTCAACTCCTTGAATTTGTCGAAACCCTTTTGCGACAAGTCGAGCTTTATAGACAGATAACATTACCATCAGATCTGCTTTCTTCTTGAAAATCCATTTGTTCTCGACAGCCTTCCGCCATCCCAGTAAGTCCACCAAAGTCCATACTTGGTTTTCGTACATGGATCCAATCTCGATTTCATGGCTTCTTGCCATTTGTTGGAATCTGGGCTCATCATCGCCTCATATGTCGCAGGTCATCGGTGTTGTCCACCAACATGACACTCATAACGGATCATACCAATCTGAGCGTACGAGTTCTCGTTGACTGCGAGGCTCAGAGCAACTTCAACCAAGTTTCATGATCATCATCATTAGCTTCCTCTCTTATTGGTGCAGGCACCACAGGGACTTCTTCCGGTGCTGCGCTACTCGCAATTTCAAGAGAAGGTTCGACAACCTCGTCGAGTTCTACTTTCCTTCCAGTCACTTCTTTCGAGAGAAATTCTTCCTCTAGAAAGGATCCATTCTTGGCAACGAAGATTTTGCCTTTGGATCTATGATAGAAGGTATACCCAATAGTTTCCTTCAGGTATCCTACGAAGACGCATTTTTTCGCTTTGGGTTCAAGCTTGTCCGGTTGTAACTTCTTTACATAGTCTTCGCAACCCAAACTTTAAGGAACGACAATTTGGGTTTCTTACCAAACCATAATTCATACGGTGTCGTTTCAACGGATTTAGATGGTGCCCTATTTAAAGTGAATGCGGCTGTTTCTAATGCATAACCCCAAAAAGATAGCGGTAAATCTGTAAGTGACATCATAGAACGAACCATATTTAAGAGAGTTCGATTACGACGTTCGGACACACCATTACGCTGTGGTGTTCCCGGCGGTGTCAATTGTGAAAGTATTCCGCATTTCTTCAAATGCTCGCCAAACTCGTAACTTAGATATTCACCTCCACGATCAGAACGTAGAAATTTCATCTTCTTGTTACGTTGATTCTCTACCTCACTTTGAAGTTCCTTAAACTTCTCGAAAGTTTCGGACTTATGTTTCATGAAATAGATATACCCATATCTACTCAAGTCATCCGTGAAGTTAAGAACATAACGATAACCACCGCGCGATGCTACACTCATTGGACCACACACATCGGTATGTATGATTTCCAATAAGTCCGTAGCTCGCTCCATCATACCAGAAAATGGAGTCTTTGTCATTTTACCCATCAGACATGCTTCGCATATTTCAAGTGATTTGAAATCAAGTGATTCAAGAAGTCCATCGAAATGGAGTTTCTTCATACGCTTCACTCCAATGTGACCAAGACGACAATGCCACATATAGGTCGAGTTATCGCTCGATTTCAAACGTTTAGCCTCAATGTTATTAATATGTGTATTTCCACTATCGAGATTCAATAAAAATAGACCATCTATCAAAGGTGCATGTGCATAAAACATATTACTCATATAAATCGAACAACCATTATTCACAGACTTAAACAAGTAACCGTCTCGCAATAAACAAGATCCCGATATAATGTTCATGCTTAACGCAGGCACCAAATAACAATTATTTAAGTATAAAACTAATCCCGATGGTAGATGAAGGGGTAGCGTGCCGACCGCGATCACATCAACCTTTGATCAGCTTTCCACGCATCGTCGCCTCGTTCTTCGCTAGCTTCCGTTTATTCGCAAAGACTGTTTGAGTTACAAATATGAGCAACCGAACCAAGATCAAATACCCGAGCACTACTACGAGTACTAGTGAGATACACATCAATAACATGTATATCGGATATACCTTTCTTCTTGATGTTGCCGTTCTTCAAATCCGCCAAGTACTTTGGGCAATTCCGCCCAAAGGACCTTCTCCCTTGCAAGAAAGCACTCGGATCGTGCTTAGGTCCAGCCTTGGTCTTCTTCGTCGGCGGTAACTTTCTTACCACCCTTCTTGAAGTGTCCCTTTTGCTTAGACTTGCCTTTCTTGAATTTGGTGGTCTTATTGACCATCAACACTTGGTGCTCTTTCTTGATCTCCACTTCTGCAGATTTCAACATGGCAAAGAGTTCTGGCAACTGCTTGTTCATGTTTTGCATATTGTAGTTCATCACAAAGTTCTTGTAACTTGGTGGTAGTGATTGGAGGACACGGTAAATCCCCAAAGCATTAGGAATCACTATACCCAAGCTTTGAAGTTTGTTTGCGTGCCCAGACATCTTAAGCACATGCTCACTGACGGAGCTGCCCTCTTCCATCTTGCAGTTAAAGAACTTTTCAGAAGCCTCATAGCTCTCAATTGCCGCGTGAGTCTCAAAGATCAATTTGAGATCACAGACAATATCATGTGGGTCTGAATACTCAAACCTTTTCTTAAGCTCCGATTCTAAACCATACAAGATAGCACACTGAACTGTGGAGTACCGAGTCTTCCGAGCGAGGTAAACATTCTGTACTTCATCGGTAGCAGTAGCTGCAGGTGGGTCACCCAGCGGTGTATCCAGCACATAGGTCAAATTACCAGCTGTGAGGACAATCCTCAAATTGCGGAACCAATCCGCGAAGTTGCTTCCATTGTTTTTCAACTTTTCTTTCTCTAGGAACGCATTAAAATTGATGGTAGGGGCCGCCATTGATCTACAACATATTTGCAATAGTTTAGACTAAGTTTATGACAAATTGAGTTCTAATTAATAGTTAAATTAATCTAGGTGAACTCCCACTCAAAACAATATCCCTCATATTGTTTTAGTGATCACACGAACCAAATCCACCACATCAACACCGATCATCACGAGAGTTGATATAGTTTCAATGGCGAACGATCGACATGTTCATCATATCTACTATATGATTCATGCTTTACCTTTCAATGATCCGTGTTCCGAGACCATGTCTGTACATGATAGGCTCGTAAAAATCAAACCTTAGCTTCCTCATGAGCAAATCTGGCTTGCTCACGTTGTATACACTTGCGGAATCTAACACACCCGATCATCACGTGGTGCTTCGAAACAACAAGCTTTAGCAACAGTGCTAACTAAGGGTGAACACTTTATGACTTGAAATTCATGTGCATGAGGGATCATCTTATAATGCTACCGTCGTTAACTAAGCAATACAAGATGCATAAAGGATTAACATCACATGCAATTCATAATATGTGATATGATATGGCCTTTCTTCTTTGTGCTTCCGATCTCCATCTTCAAGCACGAACATGATCTCCATCATCACCCGCATTGCATCAAGGTCAATGACGCTTCTCCATGGTTGTCATCCACCGGCTTCAACTATTACAACTACTTTGAATAGACACGCGGGTCTTAACATAAATTAAAGACAACCATATGGCTCCTGCCGGTAGCCAACTTACAATAAGGAACATTGCATACATCAAATATAATCACAATCATGGCCATATCACATCACTGCACACCCCTGCAAAACAAAGTTAGATGCCTCTACTTTCTTTGCATGTTTTACGTGGTTTGGGGCTTTCAATAAGTGTCGTTCTAACTTACGAACATGAACCACAACATTGATACTAGTATTGACAATCACCCATTGTAAATTGAATCTTAACTATGCTGGGAGAAACAGGCACCCGCAAAGCCACTTATGCAATACAAGTTGCATGTCAAGCGTGGAGCAAGTATCATGAACGATGTCATGTAAGGTTAGCCCGGGCCGCTTCATCCCAACATCCCGCAAGATGCAAAGTACACACGAAGCAATCGACAATAAAAGCATCAACGCCCACAATGACCATTGTGTTCTACTCGTGCAACAGATCTACATATAGACACGATTCTGATACCACTGTAGGGTTTCGTAGCATGGAAAACAAAAATTTTCTACTGCATACAAACAAACAAGCCAAGATCTATCTACTAGATTGTAGCAACGAGTCGATGTAATAACTCACCCTCGAAGATTCCAAAGTGTTTAACGAGAGCGGATTCTCGTGGGTGATGTAGTCGTACTCTTCCCGATCTCAAGATCGCGTGACGATCCTTCCACAAGGCGTTCCGAAGCGCTCCCGCAATCGGTCACACGTCGGTACTGACGAAGACCTTCCTCTCCCTTGTTCCAAACAGCGGAGGTTGTAGCACTTCCTCGCGATTCCGGCCAGACAACGGTGTGGTACCTAAGTAGAGGGATATCTCGCAGGCTTCGCCTTAAGCGAGTATGGTGGACTATGAGAGCTCCTCGGCGATCTAGGGTTTAGACACACCAAGGAGGAGACTTGGCGGCTAGGGTTAGCTAGGCGGCTCGTTGGCTTGCCCTAGGTGGCTGCAGGAGGCCAGGGCTTAGGGCTAGGTTTGCGGGTGGAGGTGTTGTGTACTAGGAGGGGACTGCCCTCCTTATATAGGTGGAGGGCGCGCCAGGAGGAGAGTCCTCCCAACTCGGTTTCCCAAGGGGCCGGTGGAGGGGAGGAACTCCTCCCCAACTCGGTTTCCACCTTCCCCTCCACTTCCCAAAATAGTCGTTTGACTTTTCAAATTGGCGTTTGACTTTTCAAACTAGGATTTGATTAAACCCTTTATTTTGTTCAGCGATTACACCTAGTACATGATGCAATTATTCCAACTTGGTATGACACATTCATGTACCCTTCCCCTTCGGAGTGCCGGACCTTCCGGAACTTTCTAGAACATTCCCGATGAAAACACCGGAACCATTCTCCAACTCCGAAACATGACTTTCCTTATATGAATCTTATTCTCCGGACTATTCCGGATCTCCTCGTGATATCCCGGATCCCATCCGAGAATCCGAACAACATTAGGTCTCTTTCTCATCATTCCATAACTACTCAAACAATGTCGAATCCTTAAGTGTGTCTCCCTACGGTTCGTGAATTATGCGGACATGATCGAGACACTTCTCCGAACAATAACCAATAGAGGAATCTGGAAATTCATATGGCTCCCACATATTTCTACGATTACTTTGCGATCGAATGAACCACTTACATACGATACCAATTTCCCTTTGTCTCACGATAGTTTACTTATCCGAGGTTATGATCGCTTATCTCTCTGCATACCTAGTTCAACCTCGTTACTGATAATTACTCTTTTCTCGTTCCCGTGATATGTGATCCCTTGTGAGCCAGTCACATGCTTGCAAGATAATTGGATGACATTTCACCGAGAGGGCCCAGAGTATATCTATCTGTCATATGGATGGACAAATCCCACTCTTGATCCATGTGTCTCAACCAATACTTTCCGAACACTCAATGCCACCTTTATAGCCACCCAGTTACGGTGTGGTGTTTGATGTCATCAAAGCATCCTTCCGGTGAATGTGATATGCATGATCTCATGGTCGAAGGAATTAGGTTACTATGTATCAGAAAGCATATAGCAATTGAACTATTAAAATGACTTGATCTTTATGCTATGCTTATCTATAGGAGTATGTCCACCATATCATTCTCCTAATGATATGATCTTGTTGTTAATAACATCTCAATGTTCATGATAGGGAAACCACAATCATTTATTAACCAACAAGCTAGTATTATGAAGAGGCTTTACTAGGGACTTCAATTTAAGTTTACAAATCACACAAGTATTAATGTTTCCTTGTTAATACTATTATAGCATGAATGTAAACATTTATCATAAACACAAAGATATAATAATAACTACATTTATTATTGCCTCTAGGGCATATCTCCAACATTTAATTCTGCTCATTTGGTCAGGACGGAGGTTTGTGGCTCCTTTATTGGTTATTGAGGGCTAGTATTTATTTAGTTTTAATAAAAATCAAAATTTTAAGATAAACCTAAGTTTGAATGAAATTCGTTTTTGTTTCATTTTTAAAGTCGTTTTAGAACTCCAAAGGTTATCGGGGATGCCGGTGGGAGCAGCTGCAACCCAATGTAGAAACAGTGAATGCCGATGCTTCCTATAGCACTCCGCCGACGTTTTTTGTTAGACACGCTACTCGGGCATCCGATGGAGATGCCCTAACACCTTGTTTGGATGTAGTCAATTAGGCTAAAAATTAAGGAATTGAAAATAAGCACCGAATTTTGCTGTTTGTTTTGTCTTAAAATTTAGGCCCGAAAATGAAGATTGGATTGGAACCAAACTTTTAATGTTCTTAAATTTATCTAGATTCATATGTATCAAGTTAAGTATTTAGACTAGTATCTAGACAAAGTTGGGACCATTAATATGAACCGAAGAGAGTATTTGTTTGAGCTTGTAATTCTGGAGCTCAGCCCTGCAAGAGTTAGTAGTTGCAGGACTACTGTGATTCTTTCCCTTTAAAGTTAAATGATTTCAATGGAATAAATTCTTTGAAGAATTAAATTCATAATTAATCCTTGTCTAGTTTGTTGGATTAGGTCTAACTTTCTTGACCAAACTGCGAGCATATAAGTTTATGAAATGAAAATCGGTGTACCGTGCTCTGGTGAACCGCAAAGAGAATCTTGCTCTAGGTGAGGGGACGTTTACATAAGATTCATAGAAAGATCAACAGATGTGGACAAACATGTGAAAGTTAAAAGTGGTGCCTAAAGTCAAAGTTTTTTGGTAGAGGGTTTTACATGGAATTCTGCAAGATGAAAGCACTCTGAAGAGGCGGCATATAGCAAAGATAAGCAGATGCAATATCTGCTTGGTGACGGATGAAGATCTTATGCATGCTCTGATTACCTGTTTGCATGCAAGAAGGTTTTAGGATGAGACTCATACTCTTCTTGATGTTGAGCTCCCTCGTTTAGGCATAGGATATCCTTTGTGACCAGAGAATCATGGATCAAGATCGAGCAAAGATTATCACGGTTATATGGTCCATATGGCACTCTCAAAATCGATGGAAACATGACTAGGTGCTCAGTGATCTGGTGCAGTTGGTGAAACAAACAAGGGAGACTCTCTCCCTTCTTGAAGTTCCACGGCAGCAGGTGTTGTTGCCGAGGCATGGTTGGCGCCCTCCAGAACCAGAGGTGATAAAAATTAACATTGATGCTGCGATTAACTTCGCTGAAGGTAAAGGAGGGGCGCGAGGTGTTGCTAGATATTCATGCAGGTTCATGGGAGCATGGAGCAAACCTCTTCCTGGGATCATAGACCCTCTTATTGCCGAGTTTCTGGTTGTGCGTGATGGAGTACTCGTATCTAAGGTGAGAGGATTTACACATGTGATCATGGAGATAGATTGCCTGGAAGTAGTGAACCGGTGTTGTTAGACATTGGAGATCTAGTTCTTCATTTTGAGACTTTTGTTATTCAATATGTATTATGGCGGCTAACTACCCGGCTCATATTTTTTTAAGCGTGCTAGCACCTTGATTGGGACCGAGAGTTGGCTGGACGAGACTCCTTGATTCCTGGTCGGTAGCCCGTTGGCTGATTGCCCAATGAATACTTTTGTTTAATAAAGCTCTCTAATTTCCCTGCAAAAAAAGAGTCCAAAGAAGCTCCAATGTAGCGACAAGCTTAGTTTGTTATGAGTTGCAACAACGCCATTAACGAATCTTCGCTATCCCGATGCATCCAATTCCCAAGCGCGCGGCAGCACACACATTATTTAATTTTACCCGTTGTTGTGAGGTGCTATGATAGTTCATCTGCGTTGTGATGAATATGTATATATAGAGGCTTAAGAAGTGCAAGGATGTAGTGTTTAATTGTCACCCCATCTGTGGTGAGGTTGAAGGTTGGTGGGTCATATGCTCATTGCGGTTTAGAGTGGATATTGAATTTGATGCTTGCATATACATCTTCCCCAATCACATGGAATATCCCGCTTGACGTCCCGTAGGACAACATCTCGTTTTTATGACAACGTCATGTTAGAAACATCCTAACACATCACAACTGATAAAACACAAAATAGATTGTTTAGGAGGGAACCAATGTGATATCATCGGTTGTTTTCTCCAAGCATAACACTTTTCAGTTATCACCTCACCAATTGTGTCTCTTAAAATTAAGAGTACCAAATACGAAGACAGTCAGTTCCACCAAGACTAGAGTATTTACTTGTCTTACAAGTATGAGAGAAGTAGATCTCCCAATTTTTCTCTAGAACACAATGTGTGCTTTCTTGGAAATCCGTCGGCAGAACAAGTCAAGATTGTTTACCCGGTGCATCAAAGACCAGGATATCAACATAAAACCTTCCTATTCAAAATAAAACAACTTGTAACCGGATCCAAAAGATATCTTGCGTCCATGTCAAACAAGTCCACCGTGTCTGACTACTAAATTGATGGTTACCATCAATGTTTTCCATTTCTATAGAAACAAGTTGATTGCTAAATATTATTATTGGATGAAATACCATATGCTCATCTTACTATCAAATTTCTAAAATGTTTCTTTCTAGATTGGAGTTCTTGATTAAATATACTCCTTTTTTGTCTGCTTTTTCTAGTATAAGCGCATTCAAGTGCAAGTTGAGGTGTTGTTAGAGTATCTCCACTCAATTTCGCAGGAAAATTTTTCATACGGACGAGGAAAAATGGCCCAGTCGCATTCTCAGAACGCCGATTTTTTCTGAATTTGACCCAACTTTCGTCCAGCGTTTTCAGGCCGATCCCCGGGTGTTGGGAACGCCCTTGGAACGCCGGACGCAGCGGAATCGGCAAAAAAACAGCTCCGCTTGTGGCACCGCCCTATCAGCGACTGGAAGCCGAGTCGTCCTCATCCCTTCGCCTTGGCTCCCTCGACGTACCGCCGGGCAATGGCTGTCCGTCTCGTCGGCCATGTGTCGCCGTAATGGCGTGCCACCACCGTCTCGCCTTCCCGCCATTTCCACTTTTCCCGTCCACGCCGCTACACCCCTCCCGCCTTTGCCGCCCATTTCAGCTATAAAAGCCGGTGCCCTCACCGGCTCACAACACACACACACTCTCAAGCCTCTCCATTCCCCCGACCACGAACTCCAACTCCGGCGAGTAGAAGATCTCGGCAAAATAAATGGCGGATAGGTACCCAGAAAATCCCACGGCGGTGAACGGCTTCGTCCGGCGTACCCTCCAAACGTGGGAGGACCGAATGTTGCATGACGCTGGCTACATGGCGCCGCCCGACTTCTGTTGCCCGCCCAACTGGAAGCTCAACGCCGACGACGTGTCGGTTCCTGAGGACGACGAGATGGTCGAGGAGTTCCAGGCCGCCATCGCGGCGATAGAGGATCCGGACCTCTGCGAAGACCCCGGTAACCTTGTTTACTGGGGACATTTCTTCGCCAAGCACCGGCTCCGGGAGCTCGCCGCCCACGAGGCCCGCTCGGCTCGCCGCCGAAGCACAACAACGCGGCGTCTCGCTGTCTCTAGTGGAGTGCGCCGGGACGGACGCTCACGGCGGTCCTAGAGAATATCGCCGCCGGCAACCGCCCGAGGCTGGGATTCCCTCGCTCGCCGCCGCCCGCGGCGAGGGCGAGGCACACCCCTCCGGCGAATTGGCTGCCCAGGAGGATGGGCAACTTCAGTTCGTCGTCCTCCACCGCTTCGGTCTCACGCCCGTCTGGCTCTACACCAGCATTGTCGCCGCGAGCCAGCGGCGAGGCGCTGCGTCACGTGAAGCGGGAGGCCGAGATGCCTATGCGCTCGCCGCCGATGACGAGGTCGCGAGGCACCACCATCAATGAGCCCCGCGCGCCATCGCCGCCGACCGGCCGGCTTCGCCTGCGGCAGCCTAAGCCAGAGCCGACGGACTGGGTGGTCTTCGTCGATGAGGACGCCTTCACCATGAGGATGGCGATGGCATCCTCTCAACAACGTGCCACGGATGCCGGAGCCAGACGCCCTCGCTTGGTCCATGGCCGACGAGGAGCACGAGGAGGCCAACCGAATTCGGCGCCACCAGGAGGAGGCCGAGCGCGAGGCCGCCTGCAGAGCTCGTCGGGAGCTCTCCTACCATTGCGCGCCGCTCATCGTCCTCGACGCCGACGGCGATGCCGGCCCCTCGTCGCAGCCGTGGTGTTATGGCGACGCCGGCCAGAGCAGCTCCCGTTCCCCGCAGCCGCCGAGCGACGACGACGACGACATCAAGGCGGACCCCGACTACACATGCTTCTACCGTAACTTCGGCATATGAGCGGCGTCCGACGGCATCAGCATCGACATCGGCTATTTCTATGTTTTTTAGTTTTTTTAGCCTAATGGAGTCAAAATTTGGGTATTTGCCTGAATTTGATGTAATATGTATGAACTCGTCCAATATTAATAAAATCTTCTATATTCGTCTTAATTTTACCAAGTTTGATTGTAATTGTCTGAAAACGCCGAACAAATGGAGGTGCTCTTATCAATCACAGCTTTTTGACGATGTTTCTCCATGTATATCGTTCTGATTCCCATGTACTACTCTAATTATGTTGTTGTGGTCCCTAGCGTGCGAGACCAGAGCTGACCATCAATCTACTTTCCAGGAACTATCAGGACATGCAAGAAAGCTGCGTTGAAGTGTGAAGAGGCGAAGTTTGAACAGTATAAGCTGGCTGCTAGTGATCGTATCACACCAGAGATCATCAAAACCATAAACAGCTGCTTGGACAAACTATGAAGATTAAATAGTTAGTGAATTGTTTCGTGCCATTAGTCTGATGATGCACTTGACTTGAGCCAACATTTTGCTATTTCTCCGGAATGCACTACATGTTAACTGATGTGTTTGGTTAAACGGCCTAACTCACTGCTGTCCTTTTTTGTCCAGGATGATTGGAGGGACATTCAGTGCGGGCAAACACTCGTCGTGAGTCCGTATCACTCAGCTATAAACTTAGTTTGATTTTAACTGCTAATGCTGCACTACTAAGAATTCTTCGCTATTCCAATGCATCTAATTCTCATGCATAGTAACACCATACACATTTCTTAATTTCATCCGTTGTTGTGAGTTGCTAGTGCACCTCTCTGCTGGCTGATCTGTGACGCAGTGGTAAACCAACATGTATATATGGGACCGGGGCATTCACGTAGTGTTTAATTCTGCTCATTTGGTCAGACTGGAGGTCTGTGGCTCCTTTGGCGTGTGTCGCGAATCTTGAATTTAGTGCTTGAGGATCCGTCTTATCACAAGGAGTAATTTAGCATGCGAGCATGCAGCAGACATCGGCTCGTGAGTACAGCGGAAACATCCTAGCATAAAGCACGAGGTAAATCATGAAACCGGAAATCTGAAGGGAAAAGAATACATCATCGGTTGTTTCATTCAAGCATACTAGCACTTACCACTTACCAGTACGAGAAAAGAATGCAACCATGACGAGGAGAACGGTGAAGACTCCTGCGACAACAATCCTTAGTTCTAGATTTAGGTTAGCCTTTATTTAGTTTTAACAAAAATCAAAATTTTAAGATAAACCTAAGTTTGAATGAAATTCGTTCGTTTTTGTTTCATTTTTAAAGTCGTTTTTAGAACCCTAAAGGCTATCGGGGACGCCGGTGGGAGCAGCTGCAACCCAATATATCAACAGTGAAGGTGAATGCCGGTGCTTCCTATAGCACTTCGCCGGCGTTGTTGTCAGACTCCTATTGGCGAATCCGATGGAGATGCCCTAATATCTTGTTTGGATGTAGTCAATTGGGCTTAAAATCAAGGAATTGAAAATAAGCACCGAATTTTTCTATTTTTTTTGTCTTAAAATTTAGGCCCGAAAATGAAGATTGGATTTGAACAAAACTTTTAATGTTCTTAAATTTATCTAGATTCATATGTATCTAGTTAAGTATTTAGACTAGTATCTAGACAAAGTTGAGACCATTAATATAAACCGAAGGGAGTATTTGTTTGAGCTTGTAATTCTGGAGCTCAGCCCTGCAAGAGTTAGTAGTTGCGGGATTGCTGTGGTTATTTCCCTTTAAAGTTAAAGGATTTCAATGGAATAAATTCTTTGAAGAATCAAGATTCATAATTAATCCTTGTCTAGTTTGTTGGATTAGGTCTAACTTTCTTGATCAAACTGCGAGCATAGAAGTTTATGAGATGAAAATCGGTGTACCATGCTCTGGTGAACCGCAAAGAGCATCTTGCTCTAGGTGAGGGGACGTTTACATAAGATTCATAGAAAGATCAACAGATGTGGACAAACATGTGAAAGTTAAAAGTGGTGCCAAAAGTAAGAGTTTTTTGGTGGAGGGTTTTACGTGGAATTCTGCAAGATGAAAGCACTCTAAAGAGGCGGCATATAGCATAGATAAGCAGATGCAATATCTGCTTAGTGACGGATGAAGATCTTATGCATGCTCTGATTACCTGTTCGCATGCAAGAAGCTTTTAGGATGAGACTCATAGTTTTCTTGATGTTGAGCTCCCTCGGTTAGGAAAAGGATATCCTTTGTGACTAGAGAATCATGGATCAAGATCGAGCAAAGATTATCATGATTATATGGTCCATATGGCACTCTCAAAATCGATGGAAACATGACTAGGTGCTCAGTGATCCGGTGCAGTTGGTGAAAGCAACAAGGGAGACTCTCTCCCTTCTTGAAGTTCCACGACAGCAGATGTTGTTGCCGAGGCATGGTTGGAGCCCTCCAAAACCAGAAATGATTGAAATTAACATCGATGCTGCGATTAACCTCTCTGAAGGTAAAGGAGGGTCGCGAGGTGTTGCTAGATCTTCATGCAGGTTCATGGGAGCATGGAGCAAACATGTTCCTAGGATCACAGACCCTCTTATTGCTGAGTGTCTGGATGTGCATGATGGAGTACTCTTCGCTAAGTTGAGACGATTTACACATGTGATCATGGAGACATATTGCCTAGAAGTAGTGAACCTCTGGAATTCTCGCCGCAGTAGTCGTTCAATTGTGGCACCGGTGTTCTTATATATTGAGAACTAGTACTTTCTTTTAAGACTTTTGTTATTAAATATGTATTACGGACGGCTAACTACCCATCTCATCTTTGTGCTAAGTGTGCTAGCACCTTGATTGGGATCGAGAGTTGGCTGGATGAGACTCCTTGCTTCCTGGTCGGTAGCTTGTTGGATGATTGCCCAGCGAATACTTTTGTTTAATAAAGCTCTCTAATTTCCATGCAAAAAGAGAGTCTGAAGAAGTTCCAATGTTGAGACAAGCTTAGTTTGTTGTGAGTTGCAACAACGCCATTAACGAATCTTCGCTATCCCGATGCATCCAATTTCCAAGCGCGCGGCAACACACACATTGTTTAATTTTACCCGTTGTTGTGAGCTGCTATGATAGTTCATCTGCGATGTGGTGGTGAACACGACTTGTATATATATAGGCTTAAGAAGTGCAAGGATGTAGTGTTTAATTGTCACCCCATATGTGGTGAGGTTGGAGGTTGGTGGGTCATATGCTCATTGCGGTTTAGAGTGGATCTTGAATTTGATGCTCGCATATACATCTTCCCCATTCACATGGCATATCCCGCTTGACGTCCCATGGGACAACATCTCGTTTTTATGACAACGCCACGTTAGAAATATCCTAACACATGACAACTGATAAAACACAAAATAGATTGTGCAAGAGGAAACATATGTGATATCATCGGTTGTTTTTTCCAAGCATAACATTTTTCAGTTATCACCTGACCAATTATGGCTCTTAAAATTAAGAGTACCAAATACAAAGACAACCATAAGTCAGAGCAATTCCACCAAGACTAGAAACTTGTCTTACAAGTATGAGCATCAGAATTGGCAGCTCAAGCAAAAATCGAGAAGTAGATATCCCAATTTTTCTCTAGAACACAATGCATGCTTTCTTGGTAATATGTCGACATAACAAAGTCAAGATTGTTTACCCCGTGCATCAGGGACCAAGATACCAACATAAAGACTTCCTATTCAAAACAGAACAACTTGTAACTGGATCCAACAAACATCTTGCGTCCATGTCGAACAAGTCCACCGTATCTGAGTACTTAATTGATGGTTACCATCAATGTTTTCTGTTTCTATCTAAACAAGTTGATTGTTAAATATTATTATTAGATGAAATATCATATGCTCATCTTATTATAAAATTGCACAAATGTTTATTTCTAGATCTGAGTTCTTGATAATAGTAGTATTTTTGTGTGTGCTTCTTCTAGTTTAAGCTAGCTTTCAAGTGCAAGTTGAAGTGTCGTTAGCAATCCCAGATTTTTGACCTGATGATGTTTCTCCATGTATCGTTTTGATCCCCATCCTCATATAGTTTGGCATTGCGACTCAATTGTACTACTCTAATTAGAGGTGTGCTTCGATCCCCTTGCTTCCTGGTCGGTAGCTCGTTGGCTGATTGCCCAGCGAATACTGTTTTTAATAAAGCTCTCTAATGTCCCTGCAAAAAAAGAGTCCGAAGAAGCTCCAATGTGGCGACAAGCTTAGTTTGTTATGAGTTGCAACAACGCCATTAACGAATCTTCGCTATCCCGATGCATCCAATTCCCAAGCACGCGACAGCGCACACATTGTTTAATTTTACCCGTTGTTGTGAGCTGCTATGATAGTTCATCTGCGATGTGGTGGTGAACACGACTTGTATGTATATAGGCTTAAGAAGTGCAAGGATGTAGTGTTTTATTGTCACCCCATCTGTGGTGAGGTTGGAGGTTGGTGGGTCATATGCTCACTGCGGTTTAGAGTGGATCTTGAATTTTATGCTCGCATATACATCTTCCCCAATCACATGGCATATCTCGCTTGACGTCCCACGGGACAACATCTCTTTTTTATGACAACACCACGTTAGAAACATCCTAACACATCACAACTGATAAAACACAAAATAGGTTGTGCAAGAGGGAACCGATGTGATATCATCGGTTGTTTTATCCAAGCATAACACTTTTCAGTTATCACTTAAAATTAAGAGTACCAAATACAAAGACGGCCATAAGTCAGAGCAATTCCACCAAGACTAGAAACTTGTCTTACAAGTATGAGCATCAGAATTGGCAGCTCAAGCAGAGATCAAGAAGTAGATCTTCCAATTTTTCTCCAGAACACAATGCGTTCTTTCTTGGTAATCTGTCGATAGAGCAAAGTCAAGATTGTTTACCTCATGCATCAGAGACCAGGATATCAACATAAAGACTTCCTATTCAAAACAGAACAACTTGTAACTGGATAGAACAGATATCTTGCGTCCATGTCAAACAAGTCCACCGTGTCTGACTACTAAATTGATGGTTACCATCAATGTTTTCTCGTTTCTATCTAAACAAGTTGATTGTTAAATATTATTATTGGATGAAATATCATATGCTCATCTTATTATCAAATTGCACAAATGTTTCTGTAACACCACGGTTCTGAAAAGACCATAGCTTCTATGTGACATGCAAATCCCTGGATCGGTCCATTGGCCCACAATATAATAAGATGAATAACATAGCAAAATATCCGTGTATCATAAATAACGAAGATCCAGAGTATCATTATTACAATAAAAGCTTAGCTCGAGGCTAGCTCAATGTTATTCAAGTAGCAACATAAATATAGTAAATCCTCCATTCTTCAAATTGCCCACAAGTGAACAACTGCCGAGTGGAGTACCATGGCCTAAATCGATTACTCAGAATCGGAATATCCTGCAACATGAAACGTAGCAGCCCCGAAGGGTCAATACATGGAATGTATGGCAAGTAGAGCTATTAAAGGAGACAATAGTGCTAACATCTACATGCATATTTGGCAAGTGGAGATGTGGTTAGCTTGCATTTGCAAATACCTTTGTCCTGCTTTCATAAACAATTTTTTATTTTCTTTGAAAATATCCCAATTAAGTTAACCCATCAACATTAAAGCAATTATGAAATTGAAATGAGCGTGAAACATGTCATGGAATCAATATCAAGCAACTCAGACGTCCATAACCGGGGACACGGCTAATCGATTAGATTATACACCCTGCAGGGGTTAGTACACTTTACCCATGTGACTTGGCTAGCCCAGCTCGTACCATCACTCTCATTTTGGGTGATGATAGAGAGAAGTCTAAGAAGAGACCGTTCGGGAAGTAGCTCCCCAATCCCGATGCGCACCGGTCCAACCTACCAAAATTCTACATCTCTGGATACGCGGGTTCGAGTTACCACAACCTACTGAGTCCAACCAACCGCCCATTTCATTATTGGCACATGGTTATACACATAAGCTACAAAATAAAGAAGCCAATCATTTTCTCTTGATACCTGGGTGACTTTCCGCAATGATACCACAAAAAATTATCAATCCCATCACACCCAAGAGATTTATTGATTAAGTTGTTTTAGTTTTCACAAACCAACACATTTAGAAACAACTTTCAGTGATGTAACCCAACCCTCGTTCATCATAGCATGGCTAAGCACATCTACCAACGGTGGTTCATCTACAGGGAAAGCCCTACCACATAATAGGTCATAACATAGCGATAGTAATATCCTACACATGCATCTACAAAATACACGACAATGCATTGAAAATAGTAGGACAACATCATGAACAAGGTAGCATCTACTTGCCTTGATTGTAGCGGTCGGAAGAACAATCCACACATGAGCAAGCGTTGCACTCGTCACAATCTACACGATACAATTGCAATCATAAACAAACCATCCACAATCATATGCAAACAAAGATGATGCAAGATGCATGCATGAAAAGTGGATTGATGCTACAACGACATCACATAATCTTATTCAGTATAGCTACTGTATGCATGCATGGAAATTATTTTTAGCGCAAGGAAAACAAGTATGCAATTTATAATGCTCAATAATAGAGCTAGAAACCAAATAATTCACCACTGCTGACATACTGTTTGTAAAATCTTGGAAAATACTACTGTGTAGGCAACTCTAAATAGGAACAGTACCAATTGGAATTTCTCAAAAAGGAGTCATATAACTCCCTGAGTAATTAAAATATTGCAGTAAGCCTTTAAATAGATTCTGCAAAATTATTACTGTAAGCCTAACTTTTTAATTCAATTTGAGATTCCCCTTGTTCTACTGATTACAGGGACATATTATTTGCAATTTTTGGAGTTACAGAACTTATTCTACGAATTAATTACTCTAAAAAGGGAATTAACTCATTTAATTATTCAGGAAAACCTTGCTGTAAAAGTGTAAAACAAATGTACAGAAAGATTCTACGTGAGTTACTGAATCTACTCATATTTTATTTGTAATTTTTGGCCTATTAGATCTAAAGATATGAATATTACAAGTTTATACAATTTTCTGCCATTTAAATCAATTTAAAAACTCGCAGTCAAACTTTGACTGTTGACCGGCTTAGGTGGCTGCTGACGTGGCGCTGACTTCAACGGTCCCTCTAGACCGTTGGATCGTGATCAAACGGCCGAGAGGCAAGGCGCCGAGGGCTCACCGGAGGGCGGCGACGGCGGGCTCCAGGCGGCGGCGCTGGCGGTCTCCGGCGGCGGGCGAGGCAACGCGTGGGGTCCTCGGGCGGGGTTGTCGGCGCGAGGCGGCGCCCGGCGTGCATGGGGCGGCGGCGGGCGGCCGAAGCGGTGCCGGCGGGGTCGGCCGCGAGCGGCGGTGTCGGCGGTTCCTGCGGGGGAGAGAAGAAGGGGGGTCAGCCACGGTGGGGCGAGGTCACGGGGAAGCTCGCGGGCGAGGGAGGGCGAAGCGCGGCGGTGGAAGCGCGCTTACCGGAGGGCGGTGGCGGTGGACGCGGAAATCGGCGGCGGCGGCGCGCGTGCGAGGGCGAGGCGAGCGAGATCGAGGGGAGGCGGGTGGTGGAGCGCGCCTAAGTAGAGAGGAGCCACGGGGTCGCCGCGACTCAGCGGCGATGCGGGAGTCCGGGCGACTCGGCGACGCTGGCGGCGGCGCCGACAGTGGGCCCACCTGCGGTGGCAGCGGACGCCTGGCGGCAGAGCGATATTTTGCTGGCGCGCTGTTGTTGCGGGTTGCGGGCGGGCTGCTCACAGGCGGCGGCAGGCTCGCTGCTGTGCTGCCCCTTCCTTTTTTTTTATTCTTTTCTTTTTCTTTTTTTCAGACGAATTTCCTTAACTAAAATTTGACATGAACTTTCCAGATTTTTATACAAAATTCAGATTTGCATAACTATCGCTACGGGGCTCCGAATTGGGTGAATCAAAGTGCTACGGTTCGTGGTGAAACCCTCTATGCACCTGAGCCATCCATACACTCAAAATATATAGTTTTTGACAAAGGCACGGCAAAACCAAGCGTTCAAATGTAGGTGTCAAAATGCAAATGCAAGTGATTTGCTTTGTCAAGACCTTTTCAAACCAAAATTTCGCAAGGATGATCATGATGCAATGACATGTATGCTATGCAGTACCAAATCTAAAATTTGGGATGTGACAGTTTCTTACTAGATTGGAGTTCTTGATAATAGTAGTATTTGTTTGTGTGTGCTTCTTCTAGTTTAAGCTAGCTTTCAAGTGCAAGTTGGAGTGCCGTTAGCAATCCCAGCTTTTTGACATGATGATGTTTCTCCATGTATCGTTTTGATCCTCATCCTCATATAGTTTGGCATTGCAAATCAATTGTACTACTCTAATTAGAGGTGTGCTTTGATCCCCCCTCCCTAAACTTAAGCTGCACGGGTCGTTCTATTTTTCCGACCCGTCAAAATTCATATCGAGGCCACGTATATCTCCGTATATGTGTACTCGGTCGAACTAGGTATAATCCACGTTCCGGCCGGCTGATCTCACCTCCCATTATCGCGATCTACGTCTTTGCATGTTATATTTTAATTTCTTTTTTGCGGTTATATAACTTCCGATTTTCGCCTTTCACATGCACATGAGTATACGTGTACAGTAAGTATATATCTAAAAGGCCATACGGACTGCGAATGGGTTCGTACGGTTCTCTAAACAATTGGGATCAAGTTTTTGTTTGTCAAATTTAAAATTAAGAGGGGAGGGGGACCAAAGCAAAAGTGCTCTAATTATGTTGTTATGGTATTCTTGCAAGGCCAGTTCTGCCGGACCAGAGCTGACCATCAATCTCTTTTCTAGGAACTATCAGGGCATGCAAGAAAGCTGCGTTGGAGTGCAAGGCGAAGTTTGAGCATTACAAGCTGGCTGCCAGTGATCGTACCACACCAAAGATCATCGCGACCATAAACAACTGCTTGGACAAACTAAGAGGATTAGATAGCTAGTGAATTGTTTTGTGACAAACTAAGGGATCGAGTCAGTTGACACTTGTTTCTCGGTCAAATTTTGTAACACTTTATCCAGTCAATGCGTGGAATGCTATTCTTGACAAAACACGGGCAACAAAAATTGTTCTAGCGTGGGTGTTAATGGTGTGCAACTAATCATGGTTGGAGCAACATATGGTATGTGGCAAAAGAATGGTGCACTTGATTTGAGGCAACATTTTGATGTTTCTCTGTGACGCACTACATGCTAACTGATGTGTTTGGTTAAACGGCGTAACCATGCTGTGCTGCTTCCGAACAGCCTAATCTTGGTGGCGCTATTTGACACTCAGGATGTAGAACAATTTTTCTCTTAAATTAGAGAAGAACATAATAAAATTTAAAAATGATACAATTTTTTTACATGCTATATAAAAATTGGACGTAAAATACATATTTTTGGTGTTTTTACACTATAATGACCCATAAACTCAATTTTTTGTCGATTTTTGTTGTTGTGATGAATATATGAACATAATTATTCGTATACAAAACATAACTTTTTTAAATCTAACAACGTAAAAATATATTGGGTGCTGCACCCTGGATGCTGAATAGGGTTTATATATATATAAATAATATATATATATAATATATATATCGGATTTTGTGCCTTTTAGAATTAGTATACGGAGCAGACCCGTATTGTAATATGTACGTGTATAGCTTCTGTCATATATAAAGAGACACCTGGTGGGCACGTAGCCACACCATATACCCTAATCAAAACTTGGTATCAGAGCGAGCCGTATCGATCTCACGTCGCCGCCGCCTAATCTTTTTCCACGCCGCGACGCAAGTTCTTTTCTGCGCCGCCGCCATGTGCTCTCTCCATGCTGTGTGACTACACCGCACCGTCGCCATGACCTCGTCCGCTCTCCAGCTCTCCAACTCCTCAGGCGTGATCGTTTCCGCCCCTGCTTCTACCGCTCCAATCGGGATTGGGATCCCTCCGCAAGTTCGTCTTGACTCAGGAAACTTCATGCTTTGGAAGGGGATCACCCTCCAGAATCTCTTGGGTGTTGGCTGAAGGGATTCGCAGCATAGTAAATCCAAAAATTTCTACGGATGCGAACGGGAAAGCCAAGATCTAATCTAGAAGATGCAATCAACGAGAGGGATAGATGAGATCTTCATACCCTTGAAGAAATCGCACAGCGGAACGTTCAACAGAACGTGGTTGATGTAGTCGTACTAGCCTTCTCCTCCTCGCGATCCGATCCGATCCAACGCCGCAAGTGGCAACGCCTCCGAGAGATGCACACGTACGACACCGCGATGTCTCCTCCTTCCTTGGTCCAGCAAGTGGGGGAGAGATAGATTGGATCTATAGCATGACGGCGTGGTGCAAAGGTGAAGAGTTTCTGCAGCAGGGCTTCGCCTACGCGCAGTCGGGAGAGAGAGAGAGAGAGGTAGGGCAGCAGCTGGCGGCTAGGGTTTTTGGGGTGGAGGGAGGGTGCGCCCCCTGCCCACCTTATATAGGGGGCTGGTCGGCCCCCTTGCCCCTCCTCCAAGCCCTAGGGTCGGCGGCCACAATGGTGGAGTAGGGGGCAAGTCTTCCCCCTTCTAGAAGATCCCCTAGGGTTTTGGACGGCTGGGCCTATGGGGCCTTGTGCCCCTGGCCCAATGCGGCCAGGGCACTCCCTCATAGGCCCACGCCCCCTCCGACAAGTGGGGCCACGTTGGTCCCACTCCGGAAGCTTCTAGAACCTTCCGGTACAATACCGAACATTCCGAAACAATTCCGAAATCCAAAAACTGCTTTCCTTTATATGAATCTTATTCTTCGGACCATTCCGGAACCTCTCGTGATGTCCTGGATCTCATCCGAGACTCCGAACAAAGACTCACAAACCAATTATCCATTCTATCCTAGCGTCGAGGCACGTTAAGTGTATGACCCTACAGGTTCGAGAATATGCAGCCATGATCTTCTATCAATAATCAACAGCGGGATCTGGAAACCCATATTGACTCCCACATATTCATCGATGATCATATCGGATGAACCACGATGCCAGGATTCAATTAATCCCATATATATATTCCCTTTGTCATGCGATATTTTACTTACCCGGGATTCGATCGTTGGTATCGGCATACCTAGTTCAATCTCGTTCACAGCATTACTTTACTCGTTCCGTAATCCGATATCACTTTGTGATTAACTCCTTAACCACGTGCTTGCAAGCGGTGTTGATATCGATTACCGAGTGGGCCCGAAGTATATCTCTCCGACTTGGAGGGACAAATCCCATCTCGATACATACAACCCAACAAGTACTTTCCGATCACCTGAGAGACACCTTTATGATCACCCTCTCATAGGATGACGTTTGATGACATCAAAGCTTTCTTCCGATACTAGGGAGTTGCATTATATCATGGTCTAAGGAATACAATATTTGACATAAGAAAAAGCTTCGCAAAGATGAACACGATGACACGATCTAATTGCTATGCTTGATTTGGGTATGTCCATCACATCATTCTCCCAATAATATGATCTCATTATTAATCGACAACTCATGTCTATGGTTAGGAAACCTTAACCATCATTAATCAATGAGCTAGTCCATAGAGGCGTACTAGGGACACGGTGTTGTTCATAAACCACACAAGTATCAAAGTTTCTGCTTAATACAATTCTAGCATGGAATATAAACTTTATCATGAACAAGAATTATAATAATAACATCTTTATTATTGCCTCTAGGGCATAATTCCAACATTGGCCTCCACGGCTACCTTGATGGCACCGAGACTGCACCAGTGAATACGCTCCAGCAAGGGGAAGGGGATGACGCTATGGAGATTCAAAACCCGGCGTACACCCGCTGGTGGTTCGCGGATCAGAGATTCCTCGGCCTTCTTCTCGGCTCCATGGAACCAGACATCGCCTACCAACTCATTGGCAAGACTGCAGCAGCGGCATGGGCCGCTGTCCACACCATGTTCGGCGCTCAGAGTCGTGCTAATGTTTGCCATATTCGACGCCAACTCCAGTCACTGTGGAAGGAAGAGATGACCGCAGCGCAATACATGCACAAGATGAAGTCCCTCGCCGATTGCATGGCGGCAGCTGGAGCTTCCATCTCCGATGACAAGCTCGTGGAATATCATCACCGGCCTTGGTCCCGCGTTCAACGCGATCGCAGCATCTCTCACTGTCGGTAATCGGTCAGTGTCATATTCTGATTTTTATTCGCACGTCCTCTCGTACGAGGCTCTTTAGGTGCAGAAAAACCAGATTGCGGAGTGGATGTCATCATCAAACGTAGCGTCGCGGCCCGGCTCCTTCAACAACTTTGGTCGGACGCGCGCCCCGGAGTATGCCCCTGCCCCGTATGGCGGGGGTCGCCCTGCTGGGAACGCTCCTTACCAGCAAGGGCAAGGTCGTCCGTATAACGGCGGCAATGATCGCCAATTCAATGGCGGGTACGGCGGAGGCGGTAGCAACCTTCACAACACCGGGCAACAGATTGGTGGTAATGGCCGCAGTGGCAAGAAGCAACGTCCTCGCTGCCAAATCTGCGGCTACTAGGGTCATGAGGCTTTCGACTGCCGCAACCGTTTCAACCATGACTTCCGCACCGACAACACCAACAATCAGCGTTTCGGCAATGTTGCATCCACAAGCTCCACCAACACGCCCCACTGGTTGATGGACACCGGGGCTACGGGTCACTTTACCAATGATCTTGAGCGTCTCCACATCCACGAGGGCTATGGCGGGAAGGATCATGTTCAAGTAGCTAATGGTATAGGTTTGTCTATTTCGCATATTGGTTATTTGAATTTAGCCGGCCATCCATTTGCTTGAACAACATTCTTCATGTTCCAAATATCAGCCACAATCTCCTCTCCGTTTATCGCCTTGTATCTGACAATGACGTTTTTGTTGAATTTCACCGTCATTTTTTCTGTGTTAAGGACAAGGCCACGAGGAGAATTCTTGTTCACAGTAGGAGTCAAGATGAGCTCTATACGATTCCATATAGTCGTGC
Source organism: Avena longiglumis (assembly GCA_030063025.1). Lineage (NCBI taxonomy): Eukaryota > Viridiplantae > Streptophyta > Magnoliopsida > Poales > Poaceae > Avena > Avena longiglumis. Next base: position 468,159,237 of record CP125976.1, read on the forward strand.
GTCGTCCCCATCTCGCCAAGCTAGCTCATGTGTCAAGGTTACGTCATCCCAGTGGCATCAGCGTCTTGGTCACCCCTCGAATAATGTAGTGCAAAATATTATTAAGCACCATGATTTACCTTGTTTACCATCACCAAATTCTGGTTCAGTTTATGATACTTGTCAGCATGCAAAGAGTCATCAACTATCTTATAATGCATCTCATCGTGTTTCCACTATGCCTCTTGAGTTAATTCACTCTGATGTTTGGGGTCCGACTATTGCCTCTTCCGGTGGTTACAAATATTATGTTAGTTTTGTTGATAACTATTCTCGTTTTTGTTGGATATATCCTTTAAAACATAAGTCTAATGTTGATCAAGTCTTTTATGCTTTCCAGGCTCATGTTGAATGTCTTCTTGATGTCAAAATTAAGGCTATTCAGTCGGATTGGGGGTGAATACCATAAGTTGCATCGGTATTTTCAGCATACAGTATTTCCCATAGGGTGTCATGTCCTCACACCTCTCAACAAAACGGTGTCGTTGGCTTGTCGAGACATGATAGCTCTTCTTGCACACTCCTCAACTCCGTTACAGTTTTGGGATGAAGCTTTCCTAACGGCATGTTATCTCATTAATCGCATGCCGACTCCTGTCTTAGGAAAAGATACACCTATCCATCGCTTGTTTAAAATTTAGCCCAACTATGATTTTCTCTGTACTTTTGATTATGCGTGTTGGCCTAGTCTTCGCAAGTATAATGCACACAAGCTTGAGTTCGGTTCCAAATTATGTGTGTTTCTAGGCTACAACCCTATGCACAAGAGATACAAGTGTTTAAATCGATGCATGGAAAGAGTATATATCTCTCTCGTAACGTTGTTTTTGACGAATCAGTTTTTCCTTTTGCTACTCCCGGCGCGACGGTCGATGTCTCTTCTCTTTCCCAAGTGATCAGTTTTTCCTCATCTGAACCGGCTATGAGTGAACATGTGTGTAAATATGATTTATCTTACCTGTCTACTAACGTGCCCGTTGCAGCTAGCTGATTCCTCCATTATACATGAGCATGTCGCCGCATCGGACGGTGACACTGTTTTTCCTCAAGCATCGGTGCTCAACGTGCATAGAACGGTAGATATGCATGCTCCCAGCACGTTCCCCGATGTTCATGTACCACACAACATGCCCCCTGACGTGAACGCACTGGATATTTTCGATCCGGTAACTTCTGGCCCGATCCCTCTAGCGTCAACACGCGCGTTGCCGTCCTCTGCTGGGATGTCTCCGGTTTCAGCTCAAATTGAGCAGCAGTCCGCGTCGCCTGTTGCTGGAAATTTTCCAGCCACGACGCCATCGGCTGATGTTGCCGCTCAGGGTTTTGCTTGTTCCGATGCTCCTGGTCATGCCATGATTACGCGTCACAGGGACTCTATGAGGCGTGAAAAGAAATACACTGATGGTACGGTGCGCTACGATCCGAGTCGCCACGCGTTCTTCGCTGCACGGTCTCGCATCGCGATGCTCTTCATGAACCCGCTTGACGTGCTGCAATGGAGGATGAGTTCTCTGCTCTGTGTCAGACAAACACCTGGACTTTGGTTCCTCGCCCGCCAAATGTCAATATTGTTGGCAGCAAATGGGTCTTAAAAACCAAACACAAGCCAGATGGTTCTGTTGACAAGCATAGGGCACGTCTTGTTGCTTGTGGTTTTACTCAGCAGCACGGTATTGATTATGGTGACACGTTCAGCCCCGTTGTCAAGCCGGCGACCGTGCGTTTGGTTCTCTCTCTTGTTGTCTCTCAAGGTTGGACCTTGCGTCAGATTGATGTGAGTAATGCTTTTCTTCACGGCTTCTTGTTTGAGGATGTCTATATGCAGCAGCCTCCAGGTTTTGAGGATGATCAGCATTCCTCTCACGTTTGACGTGCTATTTATGGTTTTAAACAGTCTCCTCGGGCTTGGTACGCTCGTTTGAGTGCTCGTTTGCATCAGTTGGGGTTTATTTGTTCCAAGGCTGATACGTCCTTATTTATCTTCACTCATAATGATGTTCATATCTACATGCTGATCTAAGTTGATGACATTGTCATTGCTGGCTCGAGTACGGTTGTTGTTGATCGCCTAGTGCACTCTCTCGCCGACACTTTTCCTATTAAGGATCTTGGTGTGTTGGCATATTTTCTTGGACTTGAAGTGTCTCACACTTTCGAGGGCATGACATTGACTCAACGTAAGTGTGCACTTGATTTTCTTCATTGTGTCAGCATGGAGAACTGTAAGTCCACTTGAACTACATTGGTTCCTTCAGAACGACTTGCTCGAGATACTGGTTCGCCATTGGGTACTGATGATTCTTTTCGGTACCACAGCATTGTTGGTGGTTTACAGTATTTGACTTTCACACGCCCAAATATTTCTTTTGTTGTCAACAAGGTGTGTCAGTTCCTCGCCCAGCCTACTGAGGTGCATTGGGAAGTAGTTAAGTGCATTTTGCGCTATATTAAAGAAACTTTGGATACTGGCTTGACGATCCACAAGTCACCTTCTGTGAGTATTAGCATTTTCACTTATGCGGACTGGTCTGGATGTGTTGATGATCGTCGTTCCCCTGGAGGTTTTGCGATTTTTGTTGGATCCAACCTTGTGTCGTGGAGTTCGAAGAAATAGCCTGCCGTCTCGAGGTCAAGTACAGAGGCAGAGTATAAGGCATTAGCAAATGCTGCTGCTGAAGCTATGTGGTAGATTCTTTTCTTAAAGAACTTGGAGTTCATCAGCATCGTGTTTCCATTTTATGGTGTGATAATTTAGGGGCTACTTACCTGACAGCAAATCCGGTATTTCATGCTCGCACTAAGCACATTAAGATCAACTTCCATTTTGTGCGCGAGCAAGTTGCCGATGGTGCACTAGAGGTGAGATTTATCTCTTCAGATGATCAGTTGGCTGATGTATTTACTAAACCAGCCATCCGACAGATGCTAGATCGATTCAGGACCAATCTAAATCTTGTATGTACTAGTTTATATTGAGGGGGAATGTTAGAATCAGTATACGGAGCGGACCCGTATTGTAACGTGTATGTGTATATCTCCTGTCATATATATAAAGAGACACCTGGTGGGCACGTAGCCACACCATATACCCTAATCAAAACTGTGCCTATGATGGTACGTGCGCACGCGTTTAGTATCGTTGGATATAGCCTCGTGATTCGTGTTTCCGTTTGGCTCAAGTCACGGTCGTTTATCGTGATCATTTGTTTTTGCAAAAACTCACTTCATCCACAGACTGTTATCCTAGGGCAAACAAAATAATGGTTCTCTTTCAAAAGAAAGAACTAGAAACACCGTCTTATTTTTACTAGGCCACCTACCGGAAACCATTGCTATTTTTCGTTGACAAAGAATGGCATAGCTTATTTTTTTATTAGTTGGCTATGGTTGTTGGGTAATTTTTGTTGGTGGATTTATATGTTTTCTTGGAAGTGAACCATTCGCTGCATTTAACTAGACAATAGTTGATTTTATTTCGTTGACAAAGAATTGCATGTTTCCTTTTTTTGTTAATTGGGGATGGACGGTGCTACTTTTTGTTGAAGAGACTTGTGTATCTTTTGAAGTGTGTATGGAACGAAACAACTGTTGCTCTTTATTATTGACAAAGAACGGCAAGATTCTTTTTTTCATTAATTAGAGATGGACATGGCTACCTTTCATTGATGAAAATGGTTACACTAACATCGTTAACTAAAATCTATGGTTAGAAATACCCTATAGCCAGATCCAATGGCTAAATGGGGGTGTACACGTATCCCCATGGCACCCCACTATTTTGTATATATATATATATATCCTTTGGTGTGTCGCGAATCTTGAATTTGGTGCTCGAGGATCCGTCCCATCACAAGGAGTAATTATTCAGCATGTGAGCATGAAGCATACAATTTCATGTTCAGAGCGTTGTTTAAATTCAGTGTGCTGATTTGAATGGCATAAAACACGAAACAAAGATTTATCGTGATAAGTTAATATTGTGGAGATAATCATGTTTGAGACAAAAACTCGTAGTACATAAAATAATTATACACTAGAGTAGTTTTTCTTGTTGTTGAGGGAGACCGTGGGAGCAAACCCTATCCATAACCCTCCTCCCCTTCCCTGTTGCCACCCCTTTGTCCCTTCCCCTTTACTCTCATTGTCCCCAGAGGTGGTCGCCCGCAAAGCACGTGCCCAGATGATACGTCGAAAATGTATCTATAATTTTTGATGTTTCATGCTTGTTTAGTATTTACTTTGCTTTGCTTTGTCTACACTTTGAGGTGTTTTTATTTCTTTTCTGAAACTAACCTATTAACAAGTTGCCACAGTGTCAATTGCCTGTTTTCTTCTGTTTTTGGTTCCAGAAAGGCAGAAAATCAATATTCTCGGAATTGGACGGGACAAAATCCAAAGTCAATACTTTACCGTGGGCGACACGAAGTCCAGAGAAGAGACGGAGAAGCTCGTCAGGGCGACCAAACCCCCCTAGGCGCGACCAGGGGTGGGCCCGCGCCTAGGCAGGGTGTGGCCCCCCTGGTCGCCTCCTAGCCTCGCCTCTTCGCCTATAAGAAGCCCCCGATGCAGAAACCCTAGGCACCCGATCAAAACTCCACGAAACCGTCTGTAGCCGTCGCCACCATCGTCCCTAGATCGGAAGGAACTGAAGTTCTTCCCGGCACCCTGCCGAAGGGGAGATCATCCCGGAGGCCTTCTTCTCCGGTATGATGCGTGAGTAGTTCCACGTTGGACTACGGGTCCATGTAGTAGCTAAATGGTTGTATCTCCTCCTTGTGCTTTCATGTATAGATCTTGTAAGCTCTATTCATGATCAAGATCTAATCTATTTATAATCATACATGTTGTGTTTGCGGGGATCCGATGGATATTGAGATTACTATGTTAGTTCGATTAATGGTTTTGTCTTTATGATTCTATCATGTCTGTGTTGTTTGTGATCTTGCATGCTCTCCGTTGTTAGTAGCTATCTTGGCCAAATAGTTGCTAGTGACTCCAAGAGGGGGTATTTATGCTCGATAGTGGGTTCATGCCTCTAGTTTCCAAGGGAAGTGACAGAAATCTCCTCGGTTATAGATGTGTTGTTGCTACTAGGGAGAAAACAACGGTCTCTTGTTCATGGAACAAGTGGATTGTTTACCTTACACACTTTGCTTAAAGCAGTTGTCTGTTGCTTGCAACTTAATACTGGAGGGGGTTCAGATGATAACCCAAAGGTGGACTACTAGTCATAGATGCAGTTGGATGGTGGTCTATGTATCTTGTTGTATTGCCCAATCGAATCTCATAGGATCTTTTTGTCTGGTATTGCATTGTTATGCCTTGCTCAGTTCCTGTCAATTGCCCTGCTGTAATTTGCTTATCCTTCATGCCATGTTGTTTATCTAAGGAGAGCACCTCTAGTGAACTATGGTCCCCGGTCCAATCTTTACCATTGATACATCTTCCGCTGCTACCTGTTTACTTGCTGCAAACCATTTCCTTCCACACCATACATTTAATCCTTTGTTACAGCAAACCGGTGAGCTTGACAACCTCACTGATTCATTGGGGCAAAGTCTTGAGTTTGTGTTGTGCAGGTCTCCGTGTTGCTTGCAACACCTGTGTGACGTTTCCTTCCTCCTACTGGTTCGATAACCTCGGTCTCAACTAAGGGAAACTTGCTGATGTGTTGCATCATACCTTTCTCTTGGGGTTTCCAATGAAGCGTCCCACGACAATTTTGGTGCGCGCATCAAGCCTTTTTCTGGCACCGTTGCCGGGGAGGCTAAGGACGTCTTCACAAGGGGAGTCCTCCACTTCCTTTCTCTTTACTTTGTTTTTAGTTTGCTTAGTTTATTTTGCTTGTTTTAGTTTGCCTCTTTTCAAAAACTCCAAAAAAAATTAGTTTAGTTTGGTTTGCTTTCTTTATTCAAAAACACACACAAAATTAGTTCCTGCTCTAGATGCTGCTGTTTGTGGCTTGCCCACCTTTGCCAAAATGAACTCTGCTGAGAACATCAAGTTGTGTGACTTCACTAGCACAAACAACAATGATTTTCTTAGCACACCTATTGCTCCACCTGCTCCTGATGCTACCTTTTATGAAATTAAGCCTACTTTGTTAAATCTTGTGATGAGAGAGCAATTTTCTGGTGCTAGTTCTGATGATGCTGTTGCCCATCTCAATAACTTTGTTGAACTTTGTGAGATGCAGAAGTATAAGGATGTAGATGGGGATATTATTAAGCTCAAGCTTTTTCCTTTCTCTTTGAGAGGAAAAGCTAAAGAATGGTTGCTATCTTTGCCTAGAAATAGTATTGATTCTTGGACTAAGTGCAAAGATGCTTTTATTGGAAAGTACTACCCTCCTGCTAAGATTATATCTATGAGAAGTGACATTATGAAATTTAAACAACTTGATAATGAACTCACTGATTGGGAAAGAATGAAATCTTTGGTTAAGAATTGTCCCACTCATGGACTCACTGCTTGGATGATTATCCAGACTTTTTATGCAGGTTTAAACTTCTCTTTAAGAAACCTGTTGGATTCAGCTGCTGGAGGTACCTTTATGGGCCTCACTTTGGGTGCTGCAACAAAGCTCCTTGATAATATGATGGTTAACTACTCTGAATGGCACACTGAGAGAGCTCCACATGGTAAGAAGGTAAATTCTGTTGAAGAAACCTCCTCTTTGAGTGATAAGATTGATGTTATTATGGCTATGCTTGTTAATGGGAAAGCTCCTCTAGATCCTAATAGTGTTCCCTTAGCCTCTTTGGTTGCTCAAGAAGAGCAAGTTGATGTGAACTTCATTAGAAACAACAATTTTGGCAACAATACTTATGGTAATTATAGGCCTTATCCTCCTAGTGGAAGTGCTTATCATGGTAGATCTGAATGCCTAGTGAAGAAAGGATTCTACAAGTAGAGAGATCCACTAAGAATTTTATGCATATGCAATATGAGCAAAATAAGTTTTTCACTAAAACTATGGAGGAACAATCTATTATCTTAAAAAAATTAGTCATCAGCTTGAGAATCTGAATAGAGAAATTCCTAGTTTACAGTCAAAAATTTTGAGTGCTGAGAAAAATATATCCTATTTGTCTAAATCTCAGCCCTCCTTGATTAATAAAATGGCTGCTAAACCTGAAACCATGGAAAGTACCTTTGCTGCTACTCATGCCATACAAGTTACTATTGATGAAAATGTTAGGATGTTAGCTCAACTCCATGCTAAGTAGGAAAGGGAAGCTGAAATTGGTAGAAACAATAGTGTGTGCACCATCACCACTAAACCACAAGTAGTCCCTATTCCTCCTCCTACTATGCCTAAGCCTATTGAGCCTACTACTAGTGATGCTAAGTTTGATTTTGATATAGATGGTTGCAATATTTCTGAAGTGATTATGTTCTTGCAAAAGCTTGCTAGAAGTCCTGATGCTAGTGATATGCATGTTGCTTTCACCAAACACATTACAGATGCTCTTGTTAAGATTAAGGAAGAGAAGTTAAAACACAAAGCTTCTATTCCTAGGAAAGTAGAAGATAGTTGGGAACCCATTATTAATGTGCAAGTGAATGACTTTGATCTCAAAGCTTCATATGATCTTGGTTCTAGTGTCTCTATTATGCCTAGGAAGATTTATGAAATGCTTGATTTGCCACCTTTGGAAGATTGTTATTTGGATGTACAACTCAATGATAATGCTAAAAAGAAACTCATGGGGAGTATTAAAGATGTTCTCAGTATGGTTAACAATGCTTATGTCCCTGTTGATTTCTATGTTTTGGATGTTGAATACAATGCTTCTTGTCCTATTACTTTGGGAAGACCTTTTCTTAGAGCTGTTGGTGCCATCATTGATATGAAAGAAGGCACCATTAAATATCATTTTCCATTCAAGAAAGTTATTGAACACTTACCTATGAGGATAGAGAAGTTGCTTTTTGCTCCTCCTTCGAAAGCAAGATTTGATGTTAATGCTTCCTCAACTGAAAATACTTGATTCTTCTTGCTTCTTGTGCCTAACTTAAAGGCGTTAAAGAAAAGTACTTGTTGGGAGATAACCCAAGAGTTTCCTTGAGTCTTGGAAGTTATTACTTCAGTAATGACCTCGACTTATCCTTTTTGTTTGCTTTTTGTGCCAAGAATGACCTCCAATGAGTGGGAGGTAAGATTTGGGGAGTTGATGTCCCGAAACAGATTTCTGTCCTCCACCATAAAAATTCGTGAGGAGTCTCTGTAACTCGAATTGAGTTGAAAATTTACTAATAAATCCCTCAGTATGTTATCTAACTTTCGTTAGTTCAACACTTTTTGATTTGAGAAACAGAAGATTTTTGAAAAATTACCTGCTGGTCTGTTTTGACAGATTTCTGTCATTATTTGCATTTGCTTCTTATTGATTCATTTTTGAGTTCTCTTTTGGGGAATTGAGATTTTTGAAGGAGTTGCTACAGTAGCTTGTGTTTTTAGTGAAAAGTATTGATGTTCCAAATCTTTGCCTAAAGGTCTATTATCTTTTGAATACACTAATGTTGCTAATGAAGATTGTGTAAAGTTTTGTATAAAGGAAAAATTTCAGGTGTAGAGAGAGAATGATGTAATGAGATGAAGAATGGACAAAATCTCAAGCTTGGGGATGCCACCCCGGTGTCAGCCCAAGAAATATCCAAGAGGTACAACGTCAAAGCTTGGGGATGCCCAAGGCATCCCCTTCTTCATCAATAAAAAACTCAGGTCTGTCTAGACACTTCGTTTTTATTGTTTCATGCACAGTTGTGTTGTTCTTGGATCATCTTAGTTTTCATTTGCTTTGCTTAGTTTGTTTAGTTTGATTGAATAAAGTAGTTTGGACCCCCGTGCTCGCTGTGTTTCTTCAAATAAGTTGCTTGGTGTTGGAAAGGAGTAGGAAGTTCCTGCTTGAAAGTGCAAGAGGAGCTTGCATTGACTGTGACTTAGACTTTAGCATGACATGCTAGGTGTTGTTTTAACCTTATGCTTAGTGATTATTGCTGTAGCATGTTTTGTTCCAAACAATTGGGATTGCTTAGTGTGCCTTGAAGAAATTATGCGTTGTTTTAGCATGCAAAAACATAGTATTATGGTATTCTCCTTTGATGCTTTGCTTTGGTTGACTTGGCACATGCTCACACCATGTTATGACTATGAAAAATCACCATAGCCTCTATGATCATTTAGTTCTTGACTTGTAGTACCACTCTATGCTTTGATTAGTAATGTTTTATCGCTCTGCATGATTATGGACACTATTGCTCTCTTAGTTGGTTGCTCCCAGTCTTTTGCTAGCCTCCACTTGTATGAGTAATCTCTACTCATTCTTCCAACTTCCAAGAAACCAAGTTATTCCAAAGTGTCCACTATAAACTCCTATGCATGGTGTGTTACACCATTCCAAGTATAATCTTGTTTTTAGCTATCTTCCAATTAAAAAGTATTTTGTTATATGAAAACTTAGTGATTAAAGCCCTCACAAACTTGATGGCACACTTTATATTCTTTGCCCCTAATAAACTTGAACCATTGTGTCATTTATGTTGTATATGCTTGCACTTATACATTGGAATTAGCAGAACCATGCTGTCATGGGAAACGTTTTCAACATTGCACTTGTACTTTTACTCAGTTGATATCATGCTCTTTTGTCTATGGATGTCACCGGTGTGAAATAAAGAGGGAACTTGTAAGTCCATGGAGTAAGTATTTTGTGTTAGAGAAATGCCTGGGCCGCTAGCCTAATCCATGCCTAATCATGGTGGAAACTTGCAGCATCATCATAGTGAGCTATCTATGAAGCATCCTCAATAAAAATCTATGCACATAGTAAATAAAAAGATCGCTGAGATGCTCATTCTTTGCTTACCTTGTCATTTCGGTTATGGGATAGCTCCTGTATCATGTGCAAGGGGTACCCCGTTGGCGGTTCTCTATGATACGCATGTACTTACAATGACAAAAACTTACATGTGACTGAAGTTGAGTAGCATGAGGTGTGTCCCTTGTATTCAAGGGACTTGAGATTTCCAACTTATACTTTGTCAAGCATATACTCCATAGTTTGTTCACTTTAACCTTAATCACTTCAAGATGCTTATGATAGGGGCAATGAGGGCTGGAAGCTAACAAGTACCATAATTTTTGGAAGCTCTTTTTGAAACTTGAAATCCCTGCTTCCTTTATGAAGGGCCTTTCTTCCACTACTATTGAGTCTCCACCTTCTACCTTTAGGCACCATTAAGAGAGCATAGTTGCCATTCTTAGTTCTATATGCAGTGTCCCAAAACTTATTGATTAATGCATATTGTGATATTACTTGTTATTATGCTATTTTTTTCTAGTCACCCTTGTGAACTTTGAAGGTGTCCTATGCATCTATTTGCTACTCTATGAGGGACAAGCTGATTGCTACTATGCCATGTTTTCTGTATGTGAGACAAACAAACGTTTTTCAATGCATGTTATTCATGATCTTTGTTTGTAGACTTTCATGTTGCATGCATAGTTACTTTGTCTTATTGTTAGAACTCCATCTGTCATGCATATGTTTATCTTTCAATGCTTGCAGATGGTTTGATCTTGATTTTTATGGTGCATGTCACCTCAAAAATTATTCTTTTTATCACTTACCTACTTGAGGACGAGCAGGAGTTAAGCTTGGGAATGCTTGATATGTCGGAAACGTATCTATAATTTTTATGTTCCATGCTTGTTTAGTATCTACTTTGCTTTGCTTTGTCTACACTTTGAGGTGTTTTTATATCTTTTCTGGAACTAACCTATTAACAAGTTGCCACAGTGCCAGTTGCCTGTTTTCTTCTGTTTTTGGTTCCAGAAAGGCAGAAAATCAATATTCTCGGAATTGGACGGGACAAAAGCCAAAGTCAATATTTACTGTGGGCGACACGAAGTCCAGAGGAGAGACGGAGAAGCGGTCCAGGGAAACCAAACCCACCTAGGAGCGGCCAGGGGTGGGCCCGCGCCTAGGCAGCGTGTGGCCCCCCTGGTCTCCTCCCAGCCTCGCCTCTTCGCCTATAAGAAGCCCCCGATGCATAAGCCCTAGGCACCCAATCAAAACTGCACGAAACTGTTTGTAGCCACCGCCACCATCGTCCCTAGATCCGGGGGATTTGAAGTTCTTCCCGGCACCCTGCCGGATGGGAGATCATCCAGGAGGCCTTCTTATCCGGTATGATGCGTGAGTAGTTCCACCTTGGACTACGGGTCCATGTAGTAGCTAGATGGTTGTATCTCCTCCTTATGCTTTCATGTATAGATCTTGTGAGCTCCGTTCATGATCAAGATCTAATCTATTTGTAATCATGCATGTTGTGTTTGCGGGGATCCGATGGATATTGAGATTACTATGTAAGATCGATTAATGGTTTTGTCTTTATGATTCTATCATGTCTGTGTTGTTTGTGATCTTGCATGCTCTCCGTTGTTAGTATCTATCTTGGCCAAGTAGTTGCTAGTGACTCCAAGAGGGGGTATTTATGCTCGTTAGTGGGTTCATGCCTCTAGTTTTCAAGGGAAGTGATAGAAATCTCTTCGGTTGTAGATGTGTTGTTGCTACTAGGGAGAAAACAACGGTCTCTTATTCATGGAACAAGTGGATTATTTACCTTACACACTTTGCTTAAAGCAGTTGTCTATTGATTGCAACTTAATACCGGAGGGGGTTCGGATGATAACCCAAAGGTGGACTACTAGTCATAGATGTAGTTGGATGACAGTCTATGTATCTTTTTGTATTGCCCAATCGAATCTTATAGGATCTTTTTGTCTGGTATTGCATTGTTATGCCTTGCTCAGTTCATGTCAATTGCCCTGCTGTAATTTGTTTACCCTTCATGCCATGTTGTTTATCTAAGGAGAGCACCTCTAGTGAACTATGGACCCTGGTCCAATCTTTACCATTGATACATCTTCCACTGTTACCTGTTTACTTGCTGCAAACCATTACCTTCCATACCATACATTTAATCCTTTGTTACAGCAAACCGGTGAGCTTGACAACCTCACTGATTCGTTGTTGCAAAGTCTTGAGTTTATGTTGTGCAGGTCTCCGCGTTGCTTGCAACACCTGTGTGACGTTTCCTTCCTCCTACTGGTTCGATAACCTCGGTCTCAACCGAGGGAAACTTTCTGATGTGCTGCATCATACCTTGCTCTTGGGGTTTCCAACGAAGCATCCCACGATAACGTTGGGTGCGTGCATCACCCTCCAGTGAAGGAAATAGCAGGGCTTTGGTGTCTTGTGGATGTAGCTGTCTAGAGGGATGCACACAGAGGCCCGAGATCCTCCTCATGCGGCTGATTCTCCCGGTGTCGTTGGTAGCATCACAAGGACAACGAGCTGGGTAGTGGGCGTGAATGGTCTGCGGCGCAAGGACACGACAACTGTGGCGTATCCTCCACTAGGAATAACTTCCCAAAAGGTGGCTCCATGTGGCGTAGCCTAGGAGAAAATTATCGGGCGGGTGTGCCGGATGGATATATCTCCGGCATCAATAGCGATTGATACGGGAGAACCTCGGTCCTCCGGGGTGTGCGAATCGGAAGCTAGAGCCATAGCTACAATGATTGCGGCAACACCAACACCTTGGTTGGTGGTGATCTATCTAGCTACAAGGGTTTCTGATGAAAACTGCACAGTGTATTTGTGTCATTACATTGTCAAAGGCATCGGTTCTACAACTCTCGTCTTCCTACCCGGGATGCTTTGATGGAAACCTTAGATCAGGAGGTCTTCCGGATCAGATGATGGCAGCACACGACACCATTCTCCCTCCTAGTGCATCGTTTTTGGAGCAGATTTTGAGGTTCTTGCCAGGGTCCTGAGGTGGAGCGGCGTAGTTTCTCCCACATCAAAGACGACGTGTCTCAGTGATGTGGCACTCGGGATCTCGGGGTGGACTTTTGATGATGGATGTGCATAGGACGATGGCGTTTTCTAACATCGTGGTGGCTTCAACGACAGACCTTGCATGGTCATTGTGTTAATCCTTGTCATAACGATGGGTTCGGGAAAGACAAGGGCGACGACTTCTAGAGCATGTGCATACGGGGCGCTATGAGGGTCTTATGGACCGGTACTCTAGTTTTAGATGATGTGTATAGGTGTGAGGTCAGGGCTCTATTATGGCCAGCCCCATCATAAATATTTTAGGTGTAGCGACACTTGTCGCCAAGAAGATGGCTTTGGGTTGATCCATATATTATCTTTTAAACTTTGTTGAATAGTATAATATAAAAAGATTGTGTGCATCATTTTGATACAGAGGCAGGGTATAACTTCGTTTTCGAGAAAAATATGTTTCTTGTCTGTCCATGATGTGTTTATTATACATTTTCTTGTATCTTGCGCTCACGCGTTGAAAGAGGAGCACTTGCTTCATGAAAACTCTATTGGTGAAAAAACAAAATCGTAAATATTATTTCTTGAATTATTGTGTGATGTAGTTGATATGGATGGAAGCTATGGCCTTGGGAGGCCTCTGCAATATGATGTGGATACCACACACAAAGGATGGGGGAGTACAGTGTCCTAAAAAAGAACAAGAATAATCACATCAGTTTTCAATCCCACTAGACATGTTGCATTAGCAAAATCAATGCAAACATGAACAAAATTCTATATGTTAATTATGTAAACGTAGTGCGTACTGCAATTAAATGACATAGACCGGATCTTTTATGATTTTTTTGTTCGCTATTGCTCATTTCCACCTATTCACTCTGTTTTAAAATATAAGATGTTTTAGATCAAACAGAAGGTATCTAGACTTCTTTTATTACGTAGATTCACTCCAAACGACCTACATACTAAAAAAAGTCTAGATATATTTGTTCACAAAGCTAAAACATTTTATATTTTAAAATGAAGGGAGTAGTTTCTATGACAAGATGCCTAGGAATACATTCCTCCATAACACACTTGGTAAAAAAACACAAATGACGTGCCTCTGCCACAGCCACGCGTAGATAGGACCGCACTCTAATAATATGCTTAGTTTGTTGTGAGTTGCTACTACAGAATTAGCAGTGCTTCAGTATGATGCATCCTATTCCAATGCACCCCGACAGGATACAGACTGTTCAGTTTCTTCTGTTATCGTGAGTTGCTACTTCACCACCGCCGAAAGCTGATCTCTAATGTGGTGGTGAATCAACATGTACTCTCTCCGGTCTATATTAATGTTCTTAACTTTATCTAGATTCGTATGTATCTACTATCTCCGTTTTATAATGTAAGCCTTTTTAGAAAGCTAAAACAGCTTTCTAAAAAGGCTTATACCGTGGAACAGAGGAAGTAGTTAATTATTTAGACAAAGTTAAGAGATTGGAGGGAGTATGTATATAAGGTGACATTCACGTGAAAAGTTGATAGGCTAAATTGTCACTCCATATGTGGTCAGGTTGGAGATCGTTGGTGATATGACTCATTTAGTTTTACAACAAATATTATATTTGGTGCTTTCTCCCAATCACATGGCATATTTAGCATGTGAGCATGCAGGATGATAATGTACCCATGTCCTCGTGTGGAACATCGTCTTGTTACTAGGACAATATGACATTAGGTTGGGAAACAGCTAGAACACAACTGCCAGATAAAACACAAAACAGACTCGATCTGCAAGATGGAACTTAAGAAAACAAAGTATTATCGGTCATATTTACTTCAAACACAACACTTGCCAATTATCACTAGCTAGATATATCACACGTCTCTTAGTATTGATCCCACATAATAAGAACACAACCTTGAATTCGAGTACTTGTACAACCACTAGGTTATTGACTTGTCTTACACATCTAGGGCTTGTTTGGATGTGCCGGGATTTTTGTCCCGGGGAATAAAATTCCGACCAGGAATCCACGAAAATAGTTTAAGTCGCCGGGATTTTATTCCCCACCTCCTTACTAGTGGATTTATTTCCCCGGGAAAAGGCTGGGTTTCCCTGATACCAAACAAGCCCCTATTCTCTAAAATATATCTCCATGTTTTTTCTCTTTAACACAATACATGCTTTCTTGGCAAACAGTCGGCATGATAATTGAATATGGTTTGGCTTTGTGCATCTGAGGACAGGATATCAACGGAAGACGACTTCATCGTAAGAAAATTCTTTAACTGACTCCATCACACATCTAGGTTCTGTGTCAAAAAAGTTCTAAGCCCTGTACCAAAAGACATACTACACAGTTGCCGGCTTGCTGCTCCTTGTTCGACGACTAAAGTACCAATATTTTCTGTTTATATGTTGAAACATGTAGAATTTTAAGTGCCAAATTTACATGACTACAATACAAAACTGTCAACTTCGTACAATTTCTGTTTGCTATTGCTCTCCAGACCCCTATGACAGGCTGGGGCATTAGGACTAGGAGCACATTCCAGTCTAGCAGTCCAGACAAAACACAAAACATTGAGGGGTACGGGAGACCAAGCCGCGAGGGCAATCCCAATTCTTGGCAACGCATTGGCAGTGGCAAGATCCACGGAAGGACCTCCGACACCTATGATCAAAGGATGATTGGAGGGCCATCCGATGCACGCAAACGAAGGCTCCACAAAGCAGCATGCCCATCTTCTGTTGGGGTTGCCCTTCACCCAATGATAAAATTAATTTCTTGTGCGTAGCTACATCACCATTAACAATTCTGCAATTCTGATGCATCCAATTCCCATGGACGACGGCAACATAGGCACGCATTGTTTAATTTCATCTGTTACAGCATCTCAGCTAGCTGATATGTGACGCAGTGGTGAACCAACATGTATATTTAAGGTGGCATTCAAGTGAAAATGCGGTAGTACTTAATTATCAGTTTGGCATTCCATTAGTGGTCAGGTTGGAGGTTGGTGAGGATATGTATTATTGGTGTGTTATAGCAGATATTGAATTTTTTTTTTGAGACGGGGGCAAACGCTTTGCCCCAACCAATTAATTACGAAGAATAAAATTGTCCTGTTAATTGACGAAAAAACGTATGAAAACCGTTACAACAAAACCACATGATCTTGAATTTGGTGTTCACGTATTTTGCCAGATCATCACATGGCATACTTAGCATGTGAGCATGCAGCATCATACCAAGGAGAAATGTTTGCGAGGACGACTGTGCCAGAGCAGAGCTCACCGTCAGTGTCTCCTTTCTACTCCCCAGTTCCAAAATAGATGTCTTAGATTTGTTAAAATTTGATAAACCTATATATTAAATAGTATCTAGATTTATCTAAAGTTTGACAAATCTAAAATATCTATTCTGGGACGGAGGTAGTACTAGTAACTATCAAGGCCTACGACAAAGCTGTGTTGGAGTGTGAAGAGGCCAAGTTTGAGTAGCACAAGTTGTGTTCTGGTGATCGTATACCGCCAGAGATTATAGTCCATGAAGAGCTGCTTTGATAAACTAAGAGCGAGGATTAGATAGCGAATCAGTGTTTGTTTTGTTCCATTAGTCTAGAAAAGAAAGAACTGAGTCAGCTGACACTTTGTTTCTCATACAAATGGGTCACCATAGTATCCTTTCATGGAAGGCTATTCTAACGTAAGTTAATCATGTGCTACTAATCATGATTGTGGTAATATCTAGTATGGCACAAAAGATCGATGCACTTGAGCCTACGTTTTCCTGCTTCTCGCCGATGCATTTGGGCTAGTGTTATCCTATTTCGTGTAACACTTTAAAAGTGGAGCACATGCTCCATGATAATTCTATTGGTGAAAAAAACAAGTATAATAATATTTCTCAAAGGAAGAAGAGAGGAAAATGAAGGCATCCGTTCGGACATAACTCCTACTTATATGTCAATTGTGAGAATGTGATACATGTTGCAGTTAGGGGCCTCTTTGATTTGCATGGTTCTCGAAACGCGGGAATACAAAAATCAAAGGAATATAGTGGCATGTCCTCTAAAATCCTACAGGACTATGAAACTACAAAAATTTGGATCAAGTATGTGTTTGATTCACGGGAAAAACAAAGTAAGTCTGTGAGATAGGAGTGGATGAAATTTTTCATTCAGAAGTGAGTATCAATTGAATCCCGAGGAAAATTTCCTAAGGATTCCAATCCTATGAATCACACAATCAGCTTAGAAATATTTCCAAAGGAACCAAACCCTCTACAAATCCTTTGTAATTCCTTTGAATAAGAGGATCCCATAATCCACTACTAGGAAAAGGGCTATAGGTAATTCGCACATCCGTGGCTCACATGGTTAAAGTGTCCCACGGCTAAAATAGGCGTGGCTCGCCTGTAGGCAGTGCCCTACTAGTAACTAGAACAACCGTGGTGCACATGGGGTATGTGCGCCACAGATGTGTGTGGTCCAGGGGCCTGCCAGCCGCATGCCACATACCCGTAGCGCACATGGGGTAAGTGCGTTACGGTTGTTAGGGATAGTCGTAGCGCACATGAGGCAAGTGCACTACGCCTATGTTAAGCCCCCTCTGCTCCTTAAATGGGGAAACACATCCGTAGCGCACTATGGCATGTGCGCCACGGTTGCTTTTAATGCTTGTGGCGCACTAGGGCCATGTGCGCCACGGATGTGTCGACCATTTTTTTTGGCAGCTCCACTTTATGCACATGTGATCATCCACCACCCACACTTCACTTTCCCCTCCTTCTTCCTTAGATCTAGTCGGGATCCTTCTCCTTACCACCTCAATTTCTCCACTCATTCACCATTTTTAGCATGTAGAACTTGCCTTGAATGTTACATACATAATAGAGGAAGCTCTCCGGTCTCGCGCGCACCTCTCCTTTTCATCTTCTCGCGATCGGTCTCTCATCTCGGTAAGTTGTCCATGTAAGGATGTGTTCATGTGTATATGGATGATATGCTCATATGTATGTAGATGATCGATGCTCATGTGTGTATGGAGAGGATCGATGCACATGTGTGTGTATATGGAGAGGATCGATATGCTCATGCATGTGTGTATATGGAGAGGATCGATGCTCATGCATGTGTGTATGGAGAGGATGATATGTTCATGTGTATGGATCGGTCTCTCTCTTGTGTTTGTGTGTGAATGAGTTGCCATTTGTTTTGCCAAAATATTGATTCATTTCTATTTTGGCAAGACTTTGGCATTTCGCAAAGGTCCTTATTTTAGGATAGGTCATGCCAAAAATTTCTATCGACCATTGCATGCATGCATTGATTATATGATTCTAATAAACTTCTAATTGTACCGTGTACACCGTGCAGGCAAAAATGGTCCTCATAATGAGCGAATGCATTGTGGCTAGATTTTTGAAATGTGCGACAGCCGACATGATACGAAATAACAAGATGGAGATAAGATGTCCTTGCAGAAGATGCAAACTCAAATGGTTGATCGATCCAGATTCCGGGAATCTGCAGGACACCTACTCCGCCATGGTTTCATGGATGGATACACTCGTTGGATAAGCGATGACGAAGACGATGGAGATGGTGAAGGTGGGCAACATGACAATGATCATCATGGCGAGGACGAGCGAGATGATGAAGAGTCTCCTGAAGATGGTGAAGGTGCAGAAGCAGACCGGGATGATGATGATCTAGATGCCGGAGGAGCAGACGACGATGGAACAACGTCAGGCTGGGTGCGGGACCCTTATGTGCAAGATCTGCTTCTCAAGCAGACGAGTAACGCCTGGGCTGCCGCTAGAGAGAAAGCCAAGCTTGCACAACTTGAGAAAGATGTGGTTACTCCATTGTATGAAGGATGCAAGCCCGATGATACCCGGTTGAATGTAACGCTCAAGGCTATGGATATGAAGGCAAAACACAAAATTGAGCGACGCAAGCTTCGATGATATGATGGCATTCTGGCACGATTGTCTCCCAGAGGGGAACACGTGTCCAACTAGTATCAAGGACGCCAACAAAATCGTCTGTCCTCTCGATCTACCGCACGTTAGATATCACGTATGCATCAACGGTTGCATCATTTATCGGGGCGAGGACGCGGAGAAAACCACATGTCCGGTGTACGGCGTGAGTCGACACAAGAAAGGGAAGAAAGCACCTCGAAAAGTAGTATGGTACTTTCCTATCACTCGTCGTCTGCAGCGCTATTTCGTGGACCCTAAGAAAGCGAAGCTCATGCGATGGCATGCAGAAAGGAAGAAGCCAAGAGATGCCGATGACCACGAAAAGGACGAGCTGCTGACGCACCCTTCAAATGCTAGCCAGTGGAAAGCATTGGACCTCGAATTCCCAGAATTCGGTGGAGATTCGAGGAACATCAGGCTTGGTGCAAGCATAGATGGACTCAATCCGTTCGATAGCCAGAGCAGCACGCACAGCACTTGGCCCGTGTTTGTATGGATGTACAACATCCCTCCATGGCTATGCATGAAGAAGAAGTACATACAAATGAGTATGCTAATTCAAGGGCCAAAACAACCTGGTACTGACATCAATCTACATCTCGGGCTGTTGAAAGAGGAGCTAGCCACGTTATGGGAATTTGGAGCCAATACTTACGACGCTGCCACACAAGATTATTTCACTATGAGACCTATGTTGGTCACTACGGTGCAAGACTATCCAGGTTGTGAGGATATCTCGGGGCAGGTTATCCAAGGATTCTCCGCATGCGTTAGGTGCATGGATAACACAAGCTATCTCCAACTATAGAAAGATCTAGGGTCTTCAAAAACCGTGTTCATGGCGCACCGGAGGTGTCTCGACAAGAATGATCCATGGAGAAAACGTGGAGACCTGTTCGATCGCAAATCCGAGACCCGAGGGCTCCCAGAGCGGAGGAACAGCGAAGAAGTGGAAGAATTTTTGAAAAACTGGAAAGATTTTCCTAAGCCTGGAAAGAAGCGAAAGAGGCAGCAAGACAAGCCGTTGCGGAAGGTATGGAAAACAAGGTCTGTTTTATGGGAGTTGCCATACTGGAAGTTTCTTCGCACACCTCATAGCCTTGACATCATGCATATCATGAAAAACGTGTGCGAGAGTCTGGTCGCCACCATAATCAACATGCCAGATAGGGCGAAAGATGGTCCGAAAGCAAGGCACGACCTGATATTCATGGGCATCCGGAAGGAGCTTCACGGAGGACGCACTACTCCTGATGATCAGTAAGATGACGATGATCATGACTCGGAGGCGACACAAGGTCATCGGAAGGGTAAAAAGTTCAAGAATAACAAATATTACTGCCCTCCTTCTTGCTTCACTCTAAGCTAGGATGAGATCAAACAGTTTTTCAAGTGCCTTCTAGGAGTCAAATTTCCTTATGGCTACGCGGACAAGATAAGCAGATACCTAGACGAGGCGAAGCAGAGGTTCAGTGTCATGAAGTCTCACAACTGTGTCATGCTAATGATGCAGGTACTTTCGGTTGCACTAAGAGGGATAATGGACAAGCACGTCCGTGAAACGTTGTTTGGCCTCTAAAAGTTTTTCGACATCATCTCTAGGAAATCGATTGGCATGAATCAGCTCGGGAGGCTACAGGAGGAGATCATGGTGATACTATGCGAGCTTGAGGTCTACTTCCCGCCTGCATTCTTCGACATTATGGTGCATCTGCTGGTCCATATCGTGAAGGACATCGTCCAACTCGGGCCGATGTTCCTCCACAACATGATGGCGTTCGAAAGGATGAACGAACACATCAAAGGATACGTTCGCAACAGGTCTCGGCCAGATGGAAGCATAGCCAAGGGCTTTCTGGCCGAAGAGTGCATCTCTTTGTGCACCAATTATCTAGACATCGAGAACCCTCTCGGTCTTCCCGTCAATAGGCACCTTGGCAAGCTCGACGGATCTGGTCACCGAGAGGGTCGTCGCGTATTGCATGCAGACTTCGATTGTCGACGCGCAGACTTTGATCGAGCAAACCTCGTCGCGCTACAGCATTTAGAACTGGTCGATCCTTGGGTACAGAAGCACAAAAGGTTAATCGAGAAGAAGTACAGTGACCGGGGCATACAGAGGACGCAGGGAGAAATAATCAAAGAGCACAACTCAGATTTCACGCATTGGTTTAGGCAGACGCTCCTTGATAATCCCCCGCGATCGCATTCTTCTGACATAGAAAAGATCATATTAACCTTTTGCAGGGACCCATGCAAAACCTGGTGACCTATCAGGCGTATGATATCAACGGCTACACATTCTACATGGAGGAAAAGTACAAGTGTGATTATCAGAACTCAGGCGTAACATCAGACTTCTACACCAATGACAACATGAAGGAAAGATTCTACAGAAGGATCGAGGAGATCTAGGAGCTCGACTGCTATGGAGAAAAGGTGCCGATGTTCCGTGTCAGATGGACAAAGAGCGTCGAAAGAGAAGACCGGTATTTCACAACCATGGTTATACCCGAAGCAGCCAAATCCAAGGCCGTCGGTGCAAACATGGCCGTGAAAAATGAATCGTGGGTACTGGCTAGCAAAGTGGACCAATGTTTTTTCATTACTGACCCGACAAAGCCTAGCCGTGTTGTCGTGAGGAGAGAAAAAAATAAACATCATCGGAATGGATGGAGTCGCCAACGAGCAAGACTTCGACCAGTAAGGCGATCCAAAGATTGAAGATGACGACGACTACGATGCATCAACATACATCACAAGAAGAAAAAGGACAAACCTACCCAAAAAAGGTAGCCCGTTCGAAAGAAGAAACATTAAAGTGCCGGGGCTAAATTATCCAACCGCGATAAAGAAGGGAAAAAAGATTGTAAAACACTAGCTCAAAAAATATTGTAAAACCGTGGTCAAATAAGATTGTAATATTCATGGACAAATTATTATTTAATTTAGTTATACTTCGAATCATATTTGTACCACTTTTATGACATATATTATCACTTTTCGGCATTTTTGGAATATTTAATTTAGTTCTACTTTGCTTTACTTGTCCACACTTTGAGGTGCTTTTTACATGTTTTCTGGTCCTAACCTATTAACAAGTTGCAACAGTGCCAGATGCCTGTTTTATGCTGTTTTTGGTTTCAGAAAAGTTAGTAAAGAAATGTTCTCAGAATTGGACGGGACAAACGCCAAAGTCAATTACTTTTCGTGGGGAACAAGAAGTCCAGAGGAGAGCCGGAGGCGCCAGGGCAGACCCACCCTGCAGGGGCAGGTGGCCCGCACTTTGGCTAGGGTTTGGCGGCCTGTCGCCCCTCTCGCCCCTTCGCCTATAAGAAGCCCTCGATGCAGAAACCCTGAGTACCCGATCAGAAATCCACGAAACCATCTGTAGCCGCCGCCACCATCGTCCCTAGATCAGGGGGGATCTGAAGTTCTTCCCGGCACCCTGTCGGAGGGGAGATCATCCCGGAGGCCTTCTCTCCGGTATGATTCATGAGTAGTTCCACCTTGGACTATGGGTCCATGTAGTAGCTAGATGGTTGTATCTCCTCCTTTGTGCTTTCATGTATAGATCTTGTGAGCTCCATTCATGATCAAGATCTAATCTATTTGTAATCATGCATGTTGTGTTTGCGGGGATCTGATGGATATTGAGATTATTATGTTGGTTTGATTAATGGTTTTATCTTTATTATTCTATCATGTCTGTGTTGTTTGTGATCTTGCATGCTCTCCATTGCTAGTGGTTATCTTGGCCAAGTATTTGCTAGTGACTCCAAGAGGAAGGTTTGCTTTGTTGCATTGCATAATTATGGCCATTATTGCTCTCTTAGTTGGTTGCTCCCAGTATTTTGCTAGCCTCCACGTGTATGAGTAAGTTCTACTCATGCTTCCAACTCCCAAGAAACCAAGGTATTCCAAAGTGTCCACTATAAACTCCTATGCATGGTGTGTTACACCATTCCAAAGTATATTCTTGTTTTCATCTATCTTCTAATTAAAAAGTATTTTGTTATGTGAAAACTTGGTGATTAAATCCCTAACGAACTTGATGGCACACTTTATTCTTTGCCCGTAATAAACTTGAACCATTGTGACAACTTTTTTATATATGCTTGCACTTATAAGTTGGAATTAGCAGAACCGTGCTGTCATGGGGAACGTTTTCAACATTGCACTTGTACCTTGTTGTACTCAGTTGATATCATGTTCTTTTGTCTATGGATGTCACCGGTGTGAAATAAAGAGGGGACTTGTAAGTCCATGGAGTCTGTATCCTGTGTTAGAGAAACGCCTGGGCCGCTAGCCTAAGCCATGCCTAATCATGGTGGAAACTTGCAACATCACCATAGTGACATTTATGAAGCATTCTTCTTATACTAAAAGAGACACATTGAGAAAAGAGGAAAGAGAGAAAAATCACCATATTCCCATGGTAAATAAGAAGAATTGCTGAGATGCTCATTGTCTGCTTGCCTTGTTATTTTGGTTATGGGAAAGCTCCTGTGCCATGTGCAAGGCGTACCCCATTGGCGGTTCTCAATGATATGCAAATACTTACAGTGGCAAGAACTTACCTGGACCCAAAGTTGAGTATGCATGAGGTGTGGCCCTCGTATTCAAGGGGCATGAGATTGCCAACTTATACTTTGTCAAGCATATACTCCAGCTTCGCCACTTTAACCTTAACCACTGTTGGGCCACGCGGAGATAAAACAAAATTTACCCTCTAACGTGGTGATCCCAAGAACAAGCTGAGGTAGAAGGCCACGAGGTTTACCACTAGACGCGCGGTTGCGGATTCTGCGATGAAGCGCGTCGATTGATGCGAGGCAGTCCTCACGATCCGATCGTCACGGTGCGATCGCACAACACCTCTTGCTGGTATCCACACGCATAAGGAGGAGCCGGCGTCGAACTTCTAGGTTCATTACGGCGGGACTCTTTGTGGAGCTAGGGTTTCCAACACATGGAATGACCTAACCGAACAACGATTAACCTTACGGGTTAAGGTGCTCCACTATATATAGGAGTGAATGTGGGCTCTGCTTTCGACCCATTCACTAAAGCCCATATAACACTAGTCACCGTGAGTCCAACTCACTAACTCAGCCCTAATCTGGTTTAGGTCCAACCAACCAGATTACGAGTTCGAATCCAATCCGAACTTGCTCGCTCTTAAGTGTGTGACCCGAGCTCATGGCTACTTGGACACGATTGGAGTCCGACTCAATGATCGGTGGCGGCTCCCTAGCGAACGTCTTGAGAAACTCCCAAGTACCAAAGAGTCATGATGACTTTCCTTTCCAATGCAACTTACGTCCGAGTCCCTTTTGCCTCACGATATACCTTGTCAGACTATAGGCGAATATTTGTCATCCCTTAAATAGTCCGACTCTCTTCTCGATCTGAGATAAGTGATTCACCCGACTAACTCTTAGTCGATCGCCTCGGTTAACACTTAACCGAGTCGTGCATGGCCATTCTTTCCGAATCATATCTCACGAGAGGGCCTAGAGAATATCTCTCCGAGTGGAGGGGCAAAATCCCATCTTGGTTATTCACATCACGCATCTTGATTCTTAGTCGACCCGAACCCTGCCTTTATAACTGCCCAGTTACGGATCAGCGTTTGACAGAACCTAAGTCTGTGATCCTCAACTCGTACTATGCAACAACCTCAGGTCTAAGGATTACATTTATTGAGATATACAAATGACAACTTGTTCGTTGTACCTCAATATGGGTCAATCCGACTCGCTAAACTCTTTAGCCTAGTCTGTGTAAGTTGGAATAGCATCTCCATGCCCATGACAAGTGGAACCGAGTCATCAAGCCAACTTTCACATTGGTCTAAGTTGTGTGTCCAACACAACCTCAATGACCAAGGATATTTAGTACAAACAACATGAATGCATAGTTCCACAACCGAATCACATATTCAATGATACACATCATATGTTTATACAAGGACTACTTAATATCTTTATGAATACAATGGGAAATCTCATCATACATGATTGCCTCTAGGGCATATTCCCAACAACCACTTCAAGATGCTTATGATAGGGGCAATGAGGGCTGAAAGCTAACAAGTACCATAATTTTTGGAAGCTCTTTTTGAAACTTTTAATCCCTGCTTCCTTTACAAAAAAGCCTTTCTTCCACCATTATTGAGTCCCCACCTTCTACCTTTAGGCACCATTAAGAGAGCATAGTTGTCATTCTGTGTGCAATGTTCCAAAGCTTATTAGTTGATGCATATTGTGTTATTACTTGTTCATGTGCTATCTGTTTCTAGTCACCCTTGTGAACTTTGCAGGTGTCCTATGCATTTTATTGCTACTCTCTGAGGGACAAGCTGATTGCCACTATGCTATGTTTTCTGCATGTGAAACAAACAAACGTTTTTCAATGCATGTTATTCATGATATTTGTTTGTAGCTTGCCATGTTACATGCATAGCTACTATGTCCTATTGTTAGAACTCCATCTTTCATGCACATTTTTAGAGTTCTTTGATCCCAGCTTTCAATGCTTGCAAATGGTTGGATCTTTATTGTGAGGGTGCATGTCACCTCAAAAAATATTCTTTTATCACTTACCTACTCGAGGACGAGCAGGAGTTAAGCTTGGGGATGCTGATACGTTGGAAACTTATCTATAATTTTTGATGCTCCATGCTTGTTTAGTATCTACTCTGCTTTACTTGTCCACACTTTGAGGTGCTTTTTACATGTTTTCTGATACTAACCTATTAACAAGTTGCAACAGTGCCAGATGCCTTTTTTCTGTTGTTTTTGGTTTCAGAAAAGTTAGTAAAGAAATATTCTCGGAATTGGACGGGACAAACGCCAAAGTCAATTACTTTCCATGGGGAACAAGAAGTCCAGAGGAGAGCCGGAGGGTCCGGCCAGGGGGGCTAGACCCACCCCAGGTGCGGGGGCAGGTGGTCCCGCGCCTGGCTTGGATTTGGCGGCCCTGGTCGCCTACCGGTCTCGCCCCTTCGCCTATAAGAAGCCCCCGATGTAGAAACCCAGAGTACCCGATCAGAAATCCATGAAACCATCTGTAGCCGCTGCCACCATCGTCCCTAGATCGGGGGGAGGGGGATCTAAAGTTCTTCATAGCACCCTGCCGGAGGGGAGATCATCTCGGAGGCCTTCTCTCCTGTATGATTCGTGAGTAGTTCCACCTTGGACTATGGGTCCATGTAGTAGCTAGATGGTTGTATCTCCTCCTTTGTGCTTTCATGTATAGATCTTGTGAGCTCCGTTCATGATCAAGATCTAATCTATTTGTAATCATGCATGTTGTGTTTGTGGGGATCCGATGGATATTGAGATTATTATGTTGGTTTGATTAATGGTTTTATCTTTATGATTCTATCATGTATGTGTTGTTTGTGATCTTGCATGCTCTCCGTTACTAGTGGTTATCTTGGCCAAGTAGTTGCTGGTGACTCCAAGAGGGAGTATTTATGCTCGATAGTGGGTTCATGCTTCTAGTTTCCAAGGGAAGTGACAGAAATCACTTCGGTTGTAGATGTGCTGTTGCTACTAGGGAGAAAACAACGGTCTATTGTTCATGGAACATGTGGACTGTTTACCTTACACACTTTTCTTAAAGCAGTTGTCTGTTGCTTGCAAATTAATACTGGAGGGGGTTCGGATGATAACCTGAAGGTGGACTTCTAGTCATAGATGCAGTTGGATGAAAGTCTATGTATATTGTTCTATTGCCCAATCAACCTCATAGGATCTTTCTGGCTAGCAATTGCATTGTTATGCCTTGCTCAGTTCCTGTCAATTGCCCCGCTGTAATTTGTTTACCCTTCATGCCATGTTGTTTATCTAAGGAGAGCACCTCTAGTGAAGTATGGACCCCGGTACAATCTTTACCATTGATACATCTTCCACGGTTACATGTTTACTTACTGCAAACCATTAACTTCCACACCATACGTTTAATCCTTTGTTACAGCAAACCGGTGAGCTTGACAACCTCACTGATTCGTTGGGGCAAAGTCTTGAGTTTGTGTTGTGCAGGTCTTCGCATTGCTTGCAACACCTGTGTGACGTTTCCTTCCTCCTTCTGGTTCGATAACCCCGGTCTCAACTGAGGGAAGACTTGCTACTGTGCTCTTCACACCTTGCTCTTGGGGTTCTCAACAAGACTCCACATCAAGCACCAAGTTTTCTAGAGCCATCAAGGAGTCACCAGCGCACTATGCCAGAGTGTGCTACGCCTATCTGGTTTTTATCCACATCATCCACATCTCATCCCCATTTCTCATAGCTGAGCCTGATCCCCCTGTCGTCGCCGCACTTGATCCGCCATCCGCCGCCGCCGTGCTCGATCCCCCCAGCAGCCGCCGCTCGAGGAGGAAGCCGTGGAGGAGGAGTCCCGCCCGCGTCCGAGGAGGAGGCCCGCGCGTGTGTCCGAGGAGGAGGTCGCCCGTGTCCGAGGAGGAGGAGGAGGAGGAGGCCATCGTCCGCCCGCCATCGTTGTCCTCGTCTCAGAGGTTAGCCCCTATCCTCTCTCCCTCTCTCCCCTCACTCTACACGCGATCGAGTGGTGGTGAAAATTGGTCATGAACTCTGTTAATTAGTTTCGACTTGATGAACTGATGTAGTGCTGAAATTGGTGGTGATGAACTCTGTTGGTTTCGACTTGATGAACTGTTTTGGTGTTGAAATTGGTCATGAAGTT
The DNA here is from genome assembly GCA_030063025.1 of Avena longiglumis. Lineage (NCBI taxonomy): Eukaryota > Viridiplantae > Streptophyta > Magnoliopsida > Poales > Poaceae > Avena > Avena longiglumis. Next base: position 468,186,841 of record CP125976.1, read on the forward strand.
TGTAGTGGAACAACACTAAAATCGATGGTTGCCAACTCACTGTTATGTGAAACTCATGCTTTTATCATGTGTATTACTTCAACCCAGTTCTTTGCATATGACCCAGTTCTGGTACAGAGAATCTAGGAAATCAAGTATGAGTGGTTGGCAGCTATTATATTACTACTAGTAACTAAAGCTTCTCAATTTTATATCTTCCAAGTTTCCAACCCATCGAGAGAAATCATCAATCAGGGCATATCACTTTTCATAACATTTCTCTTCAAAGTCCTTCCTATAGCCTTTTTAAACTAGGAGAATGATCGACATGAACACATTGTTAAGATCCATGTACTCGGTAGTACTGAAAGAATGTAGATGATTGGTATTTATGCAAAAGAACTAAACAAGTAGGGCCCCTGATGCAAATCACTAGAATTAAGAAAATCTCCAACCTCTTCCACTATGAGAGATTATTTGAGAACACATCATGCCCCCCGCTAATGGTCCATGACAGCCTACCAAGAACTGCATGGGAAGCACATTGTTTTGATGTAGAACTCCACTCGTATCAGAGCCCTACCACAGCATTGTCGTTGTTTAACAATACCCATAGCCACTAGATCAAGCTAATTTGCAAGGTTCTCTCCCTCAAGAATTGAAAACTATAAAATTAGCAAGGCAACAACCAGCGATGCCAATCCAACCAAACACCAGCATGTATATGTCTCAATCTAAACAACCCCGCATTTGTCACTCATGCGTTTCCTAAGAGATAGCTGCTTTCAGAGCGGTACGAGCTCAATTGAGGAGTTGGATTATATACAGAGGGCAACTAATGCATATTCAGGAAAGGACTCCACTTCTAAAACATATATGGATCCTTCTTTCAAGTAGATGTCCATTTTTGTCTTAGATATTACAAAAGTTTGCAATGATTGTTTATATAAATGATTAGACAAGATAAAATCATCTCATGGACAGTCTATGTACAAGAAGCTAGCTAGGGTGCACCCCCTAGCATCTGGTTTTGCACTCCTGGGTGCACCCCCTAGCTTCCCCCTACCTAGCAGCAACAACAAGTTCTGTAGTGGCTGATACAAGTTATATAGTGGTTGATACAAGTTCTTCCTAGCATCTGGTTTTGCACTCCTGGATTTGTTTAGCTTGATTCATTGTAGTGGATGTAATAGCTTGCAGTTAGCTTGTAGTTGTTGTAGTAGGTAAGTGTTACCAAATTTTATTGTAGTAGTTGTAGTAGTTTCCTAGCATATGGTTTTGCACTCCTGGATTTTAGTGTTGTTTGTGGCTAGGAGATATATGATCCTAGTTATACACATTTGTGTATATACTGATACAGCAACTACAAACAATGTGTATATACTGATCCTAGTTATGCTGATGATGATCCTAGTTTGTGGCTGATCCTAGTTTATTGCTGATATGAAATGCTCCTGGTGATGGGCTAGTAGTGCTGAAAAGTCACTATTGTATTCTGTTTAAGGTAATGCGATTTGCTGTTCTTGGTGATTTTATTTTGAAAATACATGGTTAAAACTTGTTTTCATATAATCTGACCATATTTGCTGTCATATAAGTTATTTGCTGTCATATAAGTTACTTGTTGTCATATAAACTTGTATTTGTTTGTTGTCATATAATGACAAGTGCTATAATCTGCATGTATTTGCTTGCTGTCATCAATGACATGTGATATAAACTGTGGTGATATAATTGTAGCACTTGAAATTGTGCTTGTTCTTGTATGAAGCACTTTATTATGTTGTGTATGCAGGTTCTTGTATGAAATGAGTCCTGATTTTTGCTGGAATGTTGATTAACTTCCGTTTCAGCAGAAATCAGGCACTCCTAGTTTAAAAAAAATTAGCAAAGGTCATGCTGGATTTTTCCGTGCACTTTATTACTAACCAATTATTTGTTTTTTATTAGTGCAAAGATGTGTGACAACGACGAGGCTGGATTTTCTAAGTGCATTAACGCTGAAGGATTCAGACCTCCGAATAAACAATTGACATTCTAGGAGGCGGCCCAGCGGCTAGAAGACGATGAAGAATACCATCCTTCGGAGAGCGAGGATGATGAGATGGAAGACGCGAAGGAAGAACCCGAAGGAACGACGGATGATGAAACCAATGATGGCGGCGAGGGCACAGGGAGTGGTAGCAATCCTCCTAAGAAGATGAAGAAGCAGAAGGAACGGCGCCTGAACACAGTCAGCATCATCAGAGAGGAAATTACGGAAGTGAGCCCAACAGGGGTTCCTTTGGCGCCCGACCTTGTCGTCAGAGGGTACAGTGGGCAAGTGGAGGCGATCACCTGGACAACCATCTCGATCAACACCGAGAATCTCCGGCATAAAGATAATGGCCACTTGCGCACACTCCTCTTCGAGAAGCTTCACGCAAGATACAAGTTCCCCGCTAAGTATCAGAACACAAATTATCATGGGAATGAAGTAAACAAATCCGCCCTCATAAAGATGAGCACCGCCCTGGCCAGCAGGAGAACCCGGATAAAGAAGAAGATCTATAAAGAAGGCAAAAGTCTCGAGATCCAGAAGATTGACCCGCAGATCACCGAAGATCAATACCGGGAGTTCAAGGACTGGTGCGAATTGGAAAGAGCCCAGGCCTCGAGTAATCGGGGAAAGGTGCTACAGGCGATGAATATAGGTCACCACCATCTCGGATCTGGTGGATACAGAACCACGGAGGCCAAATGGGATAAAGAGGACGAAGAGTATAGAGCTAAGGGGATAGCTAACCCCTTTGCGAAATTCGAAAAGGGGCAGCTTCGAAACTTCATCAGGGCCCATTACCATGTGGACCCAAAAACCAAACAACTCACCACAGATCCTACGGTGAAGGAATTCGAGGAAATTTGTGGTAAGTAATTTAATTATCGCGGATCAACTCGATTGCATTCTAATCGATGAAGTCTGGCTTCTAAATGGTTCACCGTTACTTCTTCTATAGGAGGAGGAAATTGTTGCTAGTCATGGATCCCAGGGTTCCTCATCCCAGGGGTCGACGGCGGCCACCCGGTGGGATAACCCTTTTAACTGGGTGATGAACCAGCCCAAGAAAATAGAGCCGGTTACGAAGAAGCTGTCGTCGGCTGGCCATCTGGCCGGCCTCGAGGTAAGAATTGGGTGGATCATTTTGGTCCACCGCCGAGGACGCGTGTGGTTCCGTTGGGAAGGAGCGAGGAGGAAAACCGCGAGGTTCAAGAACTTAAGGAACAAGTGGCGCGGATCCTGCAGATCGTCCAAGACAACCTGCAATCACCCTCACGTCCATCCTGCCTACCTTGGTGGAGTCAATAGCGAACTGGAGTGCGGGTGGTCGACAAGGGCCGTGCCCGATTCCAAGCATGGTAATGTTGGAATTATGCCCTAGAGGCAATAATAAAGATGTTATTATTATAATTCTTGTTCATGATAATGTTTATATTCCATGCTAGAATTGTATTAAGCGGAAACTTTAATACTTGTGTGGTTTGTGAACAACACCGTGTCCCTAGTACGCCTCTATGGACTAGCTCATTGATCAATGATGGTTAAGGTTTCATAACCATAGACATGAGTTGTCAATTGATAATGAGATCATATCATTGGGAGAATGATATGGTGGGCCAGACCAAACTAAGCAATTAGATCGTGTCATCGTGTTCGTCTTTGAAGCTTTTCTTATGTCAAATATTGTATTCCTTAGACCATGAGATAATAAAACTCCCGTATCGGAAAAGCTTTGAGGTCATCAAACGTCATCCTATGAGAGGGTGATCATAAAGGTGTCTCTCAGGTGATCGGAAAGTATCTGTTGGGTTGTATGTATCGAGATGGGATTTGTCCCTCCCAAGTCGGAGAGATATACTTTGGGCCCACTCGGTAATCGATATCAACACCGCTTGCAAGCATGTGGTTAAGGAGTTAATCACAAAGTGATATCGGATTACGGAACAAATTGTGGCATCCCGCAAAACCACTACTAGAAAATCGCGTTGAATTTGTGCATTGCATCGTCATCATCATGCATTGTTTGCATCAAACTATTTCGCAAAGCCCGTTTGTTTTCCAAATGCCCCGTCTTTATTCAAACGCCAAAAACCGGGTCGCCGGAATATTTTACTTTGTCTGCTCTTAGTTTGCAATAGGCTTGTTGGAATTAAATAAAACATTTAATTATTTTAGTGGGGCAGTCAAACGGGCCGAATGACCCGAACGACCACCCCAGAAATTTACAAACGGTCCACCTCTAATCCTATTCCTACCAACCTATCTACCCACACACCCCAGCCACATCACCCGGACCAATCCCGAAATGCCACCTCACCCTCTCCCCTCCCCCTAGCCTATCAGATCCTGCCACCTAATCCTACCCTCTCTCTTCTCTTCCCCTGTGCCCCTAGCCCCAATCCTCCCCCACACTTGGCCTTTTCACGCACGCACTCACCCTGCCCCTCTCCTGCCGCGTGGCCCCACGCCCACCCACAGCGCGCCTCCCTCCTCCTTCCCGCAGCCCTCATCCTCTCTTTCCCCAGACCTCTCTGCGCGTCCTCCGTGGCCCGGCCTCGGCAGCCCTTCCCAGCCGCTCACGCCTCTGCCCGCGCTCCTCTCCGCCCCTGCCCGCCTCGGCCAAGCTCGTCGCTTCCCAGGCCTCGCCGCGAGCCTCCCCGCCAGGCAGCGCTCGGCCCGCCGTCTCCTCGGCCCGAGCACGCCCGCCGCCCCTTTCCTCGCCTCGGCCCGCCTTCTCCCATCCTGCGCCTCGTCGCCTCTTCCCCTCCGCTCCCTCGCTGCCGTCCGCTTCGCCTCCGCCCGCCCGTGGCGCTCCGGCCGCCCTGCCTCGCCCGAGCCCGCGCCCGCCTCCACCGTCTATCTCGCCCAGGTCTCGCGCCTCGGCCAACCTCGCCGTGGCGCCCGCTCTCCCTTGGCCCGAAGCCGTCTCCTCCGCGCCGGCCTCGCCCCGTCCAACCTCTGCCGCCATGGCTCTCTCTGCCATCTCTCACCCAGGGGCCTCCTCTTCCCCTCGTCGTGGCCTGCTACCGGAAGCCCCGCCTCCCTGGCCATGGTGCGCGGCGCCCGCTCCCTCGGCCCGGTGGTCCCCGGCAGCACGTGGCCTCGACAGCGACCTCTCCGCCCTTTCTTCCTGCGTCTCGTCCGTGCCACGGCCTCTCTGTGCCTTCTTTGCACCAAGGGCATCGGCTCCATCGATGACCGGGCGCGTACCACGGACGTGGTGCGCACCTGGAGTAGGAAGTGAGCAGCTCCATCTGCAGACGGATGGAATCGTGTGGCTGTTGATCTGGAGCACCGATGACGCCGTCACAACCCCGAAGACCAAACCAACCCGATGGCTCGACATGATCTCCCCTAGAGAACGCCAAGTTCGCCGGGCGACAAGCTCTCCAACCCGGATCGCCAAGTTCTTCTTCCGGACCGAGGATCAAGCCTCGGCACCCGAACCGGGCAGCGCCAAGATCTCCGATCCTCGATCCGAGGCCGATCCCGAAACCACGAGTGCGGCGACCAGATCTCCACGGTGTAACGACAAGACCGACTCGATGACACGGATCCGACAAGACCTTCGCGACGACGAGAACGACACCGACCCAAGTCCTTCGTCCCGGAACGACAAGATCTACCCCCGATATCCGAACGACCGGGCCGAGAACGCCCCGTCGAACCCTGGACCCTGAGACCGGCCCCGAACCCCGGAACCCCAAGTCCGTCGAGACCCCTCAATGTGTGAACCCCTTCCCGGAACCCTATTTTATAACATAATACAACTTGTCGCATAATAATTGTCTTACATGCATACATTCATGTGGTTTGGGGGCCTTAGGCCAATTCACCTAATAATTAAATATGGGGCCCATATGCGGGCAAACCTAGTCTCATATTGGCCTCATTTAAATTGATGTAGCGAACCGGTACTATATCTTGGCCATGTTAATACAACATTTAAATTGCGGGGCAGTTAAACAACTTGAACCATCTAATTAATTGTCGGGACCCCGGTTCCACTTAATATTGACCTAATCGCATCGCACTTTTGCCATGTCATGCATCATACATGCATCATGCCGTTCTTCTGTCGTTGTATTGAATATTGCATCTGGTGTTTCTTATAGCGTTTTGCTTCTTCGCGGATGAGGCCGTTGAGTTGATGTGAGCTTCGCCCCGATCTTCGGTTGAACCCTTCGACAATGTTTTCAGGCGAGCATTCCCCCCTTTCCACCTATCTTACTTTTATAGTATTTACTCCCCTCCTGTTGATCTATTGGTATCTGTGTTGCGATGCTTTAGTTTCCGTACCTGTGATATACCGTGCAGCCCTATATTGCCTTGGACACATCCTATTACCTGTTGTTTGGTAGATAGTTGGACTTGCGCGTCGTAGTCGCTTGCTCTAGTGCTGTTGCGTTTCGTCCAGTGCCACAGTTGTTGATGTATTGCCGCAAGTTGATGTTGGAGATGATCTTAGTTTTACTTATCGCTCACTTTAATTTCTGTTTAACAACTAAAATTGAAATAAGCAGAGGCATCGGTGGGGGATAGAAAATATTTGGTTTCGAGCATACTTGTGTCCGTAAGACCCCGAGTACTTGATACATTCCTTGATTTATCGCTATCCACATCCAAGGTATATGGGACCCCCAGCGAGCTTGATTCATCTTATTTCTTGGGGCCACAACTAGTTTGAGGTTTTATTTACGATCTGTACTTATGCCATGCTACTTATGTATTTAAATTGTGCGAGGAGCACCTTTGTCTTTGTTAGGTATGCGGAGTGATGACGCGGTATCGACAAGCCCAGCCACACTTTGGGTTCCAGCTCACAGCCATTGGCGCAAACCTTGAGTCCGTCTCGGAGCTTGCTTACTCGTTCTTGGGATCTACTCAAAGGGTGGCCCCTGAAATATTCTGAATCTGTGATTGTTCGATGAAAGCCTCGTTGGGTTTTGTTTTGGTTTTTCCGAGGTTGATCGGCGTGTGTTGCTATTGGTGCACCCGGGGTAAAACTTCTGAAAGCCGTGTCATGGATATGGACGACTTGGAGCACAGTATCTCGATCATAGACAAGCATAACTAAATTTTATTGCTATAAATTTGACTTATAATGACTAGTAATCAGCTTCACTATAATGGAATGACTAATTAATACTGCCCACAATTGCTTGTTGGAGTGTCGCTTGCGACCATTGTACCTGACTAGTAAGTATTGCAACTACAACGGTTTGGCTGAATAAAAGTACCAACAACTGCTGGGTTTTGGGTTTATATCATGCTATCTGTATCTGATTAGTAATTGCTGCAACTACAACGGAATGAATAACTAAAAGGGACCAATGCTTCTTTTATCAGGACAATTATCTATACCTGACTAGTAATTGCTGCAACGATAACTGAATAAATAAAACTGCCAACTGTGTGAGTTCCTCGGTTGACTTCCTCGTTTGGTCTCGAGGGGGAAACACCAGGATGGGTTTGTTTGATGGTAGTACCAGGTTGGATCCGAATAGGTCCTTCTTACCCCTCTCTGATTGCCGCCAGTTGTATTGAGTCTCTATAGGTTGTTTAGTGCATCTTTTGCTGCCGATCCACCACACCTATGTAGGCGAGACCGCAATTCTAGCCTCATTGTCTTGGCCTCGATCTTGGCGCTCCTCTTTTCCTTTGCCCTTTGTCGGCACCCTTTTGTTTAAGCAGGTTTTGTGATCGGCCGTTAGCGGGGTTACCCTTCCGGCTTGGCTTTGGCGGGGTTATGGACGCCATTGGTTATTCTTGGGCTCTTAGCCCCATTTGTCTTGTCCGTAGCTGGACGCTCTATCGTTTTCAAGGTGATTTGGCTCTTTGTATATTATATCGTATTCTTGACTCATTGAGTCATGTTGTACATATCTGTTACGTGGGTCCCATCGAGGACTGTTGTGTAATGTTATTACCGTTTTCCACCCATACGAAAGTGCTGGTGGGCACCTTTGAATCGTTTCTATGCGGGTTTGGCGAATTTTGCTCAAACTTGCATAGGTCCGATTCGAGGTGTTCTGAGTGGTATCGAGCTCGCGATTCACGATACCTAAGTCCAGACTGTGGGATAACCTAGCTAACGAAGTAGAGTGTCAAAACTATTTTTGCAAAATCGGTTGGATAGTCTGATTAGGTCTGATTTTACTCCTTACCCCTCTGCTATTCTCCTCTTACCTCTACGTGTTTTGAATCCGCCCTCTTCTCTTCCTTCGAGTCCAGGAATTCTCGTGGTTGGGTTTTCCGTCGTACCTTCAGGGTTTCGTTTCCGTCTCTGATAACGGTGTTCCACCATCCGGTGTTCAAGCTGCCTGAGGAATCCGTCTATGGTGTTACCTTCTTTGTTCCTTGTTTGTGCCTTCCGGTGTTTTCCGACGCGACGACATCATCTACGCTAGATCCGATGCAGAGTCTGCATCACTCCGTTGTTCCGAACCTCGCTTGTCGAGATCTTCAGTCTGATTCCGAGAGTTGATTGCTTAATTCGCCTATTCGTGTGCCGAGTAATGGTTTGGGTGCGCGATGGACTGATCACCATCCGACTACTCTTATCATTCGCTCTCGTACATCGAATCAGTGGATCCAGCTGTCGTGGGAATGACCACGGCGAATCTGTCGGCGATGTAGTAGAAACGAAGGCAGGCGGCCAACCATCTGCGGTCTTGAGATGAGGCAAAGACACGGTTTTACCGGGTTCGGCCCCGAGAAAGACCTACTCCTAGATTGTATTATGGAGGTGTTTACAATGGGCGAACTTCGGCGACTAGGCGGCGAGTTGCTTGGGTGTATGAGGCGTATCTCTACTCACCCTTAGGGAGGTTTATATAGGCTCACCTCCCTAGGGTTTACATATCTCAACCGATTCGATTACAACCCAATCGTTTAACCTAGACCGATGGGCCTATCCACCTTTGGGCCTTCAACTTCCGATCGCTGGTATCTCGTTGGGCTTTGATCCACTCGCGTTCTGCGGGCCCACTCGCCAGCCTTTGGGCGATCGGAAGCGTCTGCGAGTATACCCTGAGGCATATCCCCATCGATGAGTCCCGAGGCCGTCGTTGATTAGGCGCGGGTGGCTGCTGGCAGTCGGAGTATACGGCTTCAAGTTGGCATCCAGTCGAATCGTCGGCGAGCTCCTGCACGAAGGAATAAATCCGGCGAACCGAGCTGCGTCTTGGGCGAGTCGAGTCAACGGGTCGCGGTCTCGGCGAGTGACTTAGCGAGCCGGACGGCAGGAGGCGGACCGTCGGGCGTGGTCAAACTAGCCGTTAAGGTAACTCAACGGTAACTTTTGGCGTAATCATCGCGCGGTAACGGCCCCCTAATTTGGCGGGCAACTCCCGCTATATAAGAGGAATGGTAGGCTATCGGAAAGCCAACCGCCCACCATTTCTTCCGAGTGCGCACATCTTCCGTCCGTTGATTCCGCGATCTGATCGACCCGCAATCCTCCGACCTCCAAGTAAATCCTCAGCCATGGCCCTCTCCACCGAACCTTGGGGTAGATCCAAGTGCACCAGGGCGCAGCTGGCCTCCTTCGAGGAGGCCGGAATCCTGCGGGCATTTCTTGGCGTATCCCAGCGGAGACTTGACCCGAACCCGAGAGAGAGTTCATCTGCTTCACTAGTCACCTCGGCGGGGTTAGGGTTCCCCACCTCTTTGTTCTTGGCGCCTGCGCTACTACGAGATCAACCCTCGGATCTGGTCCCCATAGTATCGAGCAGCTCGCCATCTTCGTGGCGTTCTGCGAGTGCTGGGCTGTCGGCCCTATTTTCCCTTGTGGCAAGATCATTCCATGGACGGATCAGCCGCGAGGCGGGCCCAATGCTAGCATGGTGACAACCTTCAACTCAAATCCAAAGCCTCCTTCTTGACGATCTTGCCGGCCAAGCGGCGGAAAAAGTCTTGGTTTTATGTGACCGGCGACCCGAAGGGCGATGGCGATCCATGATACTCGCCGACCGTTCCAAGCCACGCAATCTCCGGTCGTCAAGCTCCCGACGACCAGCGGATGGTCGTCGGAGATGCTCCAGACCATTCGTGGTGCGAAGAAGAAGAGCTCCAGACGGTGAACTTGTACCTGGCTGTTGGCTTGGCGGCGGCTCGTTCCACTCGCCAACGCGAGCATTACATGTACCGATGCGGGAGAAGACTCGACGAAGGCCTGCCTCGCCGAGTGGAAGCTGGAGGACTACCTCCTAGCGCTGAAGAGAATCACCCAGGCGGCATACACGGATGCGCAGGCTGGGGTCCCTCCTTACACCGCGAAACGTCCGGCTCCAACGGTAATCCTTTTATCTTGTTCGCAGTCGCAGCATTTGCAGTCGCGGTTATTCTAACTTTATTTCGTGTTTAACGCAGCTATTCCAAGTGGTGGAAGGGTGGCTACCACCCGCCGATGACGAGAGCTCCGGGCCATCCGCCCAGGACACAAGCGAGTCGCCTCCCGCCAAGGGTAACGAGGACGACGAGGACGAGTCCGAAGAGGAGATCGCCCCACTGGTCCGAAAGACCCATGAACGCGTCAGCCGCGAACTCGGCGGCGAGAGCCTCGAGCGTCATGACGATGACGAGGAACTCCCGGAGACCACCTCGCTCCGTCAGGCCACTCCCGCGAAGAAGAAGAAAGAGAAAGAGGCGAGGGCCCCCCTGAAGAGGAAGACGAAGCCGCTGCAGATGGCCTCACCGCCGCGCTCAGCGAGCAGCTCCGATGCCCCTGCTCGGCCGGTGTGGCGGCCCCGGCAACAACCGCGCTAGATGCGCCATCCATGGAGGCACCGCTGGCCTCAATGCCTCCGCCCTTCGCGCCGGTCTCCGGGCTAGGGAAGGCTCCGGCCGTGGCGACTTCTCCTCGCAAGGAGGTCCCGAGCGTGGCGGTCTCGCCTCGCAAGGAGGCTCGACATGCCAGCTCCACGCGAGGAGGCCTCCGGAAGCGTCCGGGCGCCAACCGCTACCTCAACGTCAAGAAGCCATCCGTATCCACAGGCCCTGGCGTCACAGGCTGGGGCTTAGTCGCCGATTGGGCCCTGAGTTGGAGAAACCGGCCGGCCTTCGTACAGGGCTGCGTTTTATTCCAGTCGCCAAGTGAGTGCATTCGGCCTTCACCTTTCTCTTTTTAATACTTCGACTGTTTTTATTGATCTGTCTTGACGTGTAGGACCGGAGTGAAAAAGATGGGCCACCCGACGGTGGCCAAGGTGCCCTCCGCCGCTAGCGAGGGGGATCCTTCCCGTAAGAGGAAGGTGGACGAGGTCGCCGCCTCCACGGAAGGCAGCAAGAAGGCCAAGGGCGACGACATCATCGCTGTCTCTGATGACACGGCGGTCGCGCCGGCTGGGCCCGCTGTGGAAGCGACCGCGTCCACGAAGGGAGGCATTTCGTTGCCTAGACCGGAGGAAGCGAGCTCCTTTGGGGCGGGTGCGTCAATCGCTACCTTCCCCCGCTTCATGACCAAGGCGGCCCGGCGGTGAGGAGTGACTCCGAGCCCGCTCGAGGACCGCGGCGAGATTGATCAACGTCGCGGGCACACGGCGCGCTTGCGTCAGAGACGCAGTGCAACTCCACGGCATGCTTGGCGCAGCCATCCGGTACCTCCGGTCCCGAGGATCGGTCGGTGCCGCGGCTTGATTCTTATAGTTACTGTTTTGTATGTTGAGTCCGGTCCCGAGTGCGCACCGCTAAATTGTAGCGGGTGGGCCGGTAATTCGAGCCGCCCGGTCCCGAGTGCGCTTTTCGCTAAATTGTAGCGGTGGGCACCGAGTATTCGTGTGTGACTTTGAAGATGTGCGGGGTTTGCAAGCGGAGTCGGCGAAGCGATTGGGCTGAAGCAGCGTCTTGAAAGGAGTTGGGCGCTCTCAAGAAGTAAACAAGGAGCTTGAGCGATTCTTGCTACAGCGGAGGTGGCTCGCCAGAGCTTGTCCTCGCTGGCGGTGATGGCGGCGAAATCTGCGTTAACGCTGCTTGCAAAAGATCGCCGACCTCGGCCTTGACTGCGGGCGAAGAAAGCGAGCTTCGTGACAGGCGAGCTAAGGCCCCGTTGCGCGGAAGACCGGAAGGTGTCGGAAGCCCTCATTGTTGGGCTTCAAGACGATCATACGTCGCTTCAGCGTTTCATCACGGGACTCGCTCGCCCGTTGCTTGGTGAGTGCGTCTTCCCAGTCTTGTAGTTGTATTGTTTGTGGTTTCCGTGGTGCTCACAATTGTTTTCGTCTAGCAGGCCGTGTGATTGGAAGCCATGAAGAAGCGAGCTCTCTTGATGCGAGGGAGTGCGTGAGCATGCTCGTCGACTCGGCAACGCTGTCGGCGACGTGCATCCGCGCCTACCTTCAAGAGATGTCGCCCACGGAGGTTATTCCCAGTGACCTCGTTGAGGTGTGGGAGTACTTGGAGAAGGCGCCCGCGGTCGTAGAGTTCATGACGCGGTCGGCGTTTACGGAAGCGTCGACCGCTCTGAGCTCAGGACTCGCTCACTTCCCGAGGACTTCGACCTCGGCGATGTGAGTGGGTATCCTCGTTGGCCTTCGGTGGATCTGTCAGGTTCTTAAGCTGCGAGCGTGCCGCCGCGTGCTCGGGCGTGTCTGGCGATGGGCGATCTCCTTCCCTACCAGAAGCGGTCGTCGCGCGTAAACGACCGCCGCCGCATCAGGACTTCAAGGTTCAACAACCTTTCCGCGCGGCGATGGCGGGTGAGCTGACGACGTATCCGTCGAACCCGTACACCGCGTTCATCCGGAAGCGCCGGGACTCTGGTGCATCATCGTCGAAGCCTGCGGAATAGTGTAGTATGCCTAGATAAGTTAGTAGCAGTTCTGCCGAACAGGCATAGTTTGTAATGTAAGACAATGCGATGTGCGATTGAATTGGATGTTGTGTCTATTTTGCTAATAATTGTCGTGTTTTGGATTGATTTTGGATGAGTCCCCGAGCGCGTCCGCCCTTTTGTGGGGTTCACCTTGTGTATGATGTTTGTTGTTATCGTGTGTTTTGGTAGTTTAGTCGACTACCCGAGCTCGGAGAGCCGATCATGGCGACTCCTTGAGTGCTCTTTACTTTACCGTTTTCCGGACCTTGACGAGGTCGGGTGGCCGAGTCCCAGCGTGGTACTTGGTATTCGAGGCGACTCGAGGGTGGTTGAGGACTGAGCGTTGGTGTGGGCGCGTCGCTCTGCTGGCCGGGAGGTCGATCGTGGCGAGTCAGGCGTGCTCTCTTGAGCGTTTTCCGACCGATCGCGGCGGACTGGTATCGATCCCCGGCGTGGTACTTAGTCGTTCGAGTCGCTTCGAGGATGCGGAGGACCAAGGCGCTGTGAAGCGAGGCGATTGTCTTGGTTACAAAACCAATCGAGCTAAGCGACTCAATGGGGCTCGGATTGGCGTTTTTAGGCGATGCAAGGCCTGAAATGACTCGGTGCCCTTACATCGCTTTTCTTAGCCATGCCGGTCGCTGTACCAAAGGTTGACTGCATTTTAGCGTGGCCTGTTTATTACAGTGCAGTGGCACAAGGCATGGAGAGTAGGCAATTTTGCGGTAACCGTTTCTTTTTATTCATAGCGATGGAGAGTACATGTGTGGGGTTCTAGGAATAGAACTTAGGAGGAGGTTTACATTCCATGGCCGCTGACGTCGAGTTCGCCGTCAGCGGACGTCGATGAGGTAGTAGGCGTCATTGCGTCTGCGCCCGATGGCGACGGGCCTTCCACGGAGGAGAGCTTGTGCAGCCCTTCTTGTCTGGATGAGGCGTAACACCAGTCGCCTTCACGGAAGGTCGGGTTTTCACCGTCGGCTGTGGTAGCGGCGAGCCCTTGGCGGTAAATGGCGGTCGCGATCGGGCGGTCGCGTGCTTCGTCGAGTTGGTCGAGCCCGTCTTGGCGGGCCAGCTCGTTCTTGACCTCCGTATAGTGGGCGATCCACGGCGAGTCGTGTTCGAGGTCGGTGGGCATGGCGCTTCAGCGCCGTAGACCATGAAGAAGGGTGAATCCGTCGACCGTTGACCGAGGTGCGGATTCCCGGATGACGGAGGGTAGATCTTGACCCGGCATCCGGTGCGCTCGAGTGGTACTTGAGTCGCTTGGCCGTGGAGGATGCTTTGGTTGGCTCGTTCCGCTGGCCGTTGGATTCGGGTGTCGCGGCCAGCGGTCGAGCGGATGTGGTGCTCTTCGCAGAATTCGGCCATTGCACCCTTGGCGAAGTTTGTGCCGTTGTCCGTGATGATGCTGTTAGGGAACCCGTAGCGATATATGAGCTCGCGTAGGAACTTAGTAGCAGTCTTCCCGTCGCATTTCCGGACTGGCTTGGCCTCTACCCACTTTGTGAATTTGTCGACGGCGACCAGCAGGTGGGTGTAACCAGAGGGGGCCTTCTTGAAGGGGCCTACCATATCCATGCCCCACACGGCGAATGGCCAGGTGATGGGGATTGTTTTGAGCGCCGAACTTGGAACATGCGTCTGGTTGGCGTACTTCTGGCACCCGGCGCATCGCTGGACGATATCGACAGTGTCGGCGTGTGCGGTGGGCCAATAGAAGCCGTGTCGCATAGCCTTGGCGACCGGGGAGCGCGCGGCAGCGTGGTGGCCACAGTCGCCTGAGTGGATGTCGTGTAAGATTTTGCGTCCTTTAGCCGGTTGGACGCAACGTTGGAACACGCCGGTGACGCTGCGCTTGTGTAGCTCGTCGTCGATGATGGTGTAGGACTTACATCTTCGAGCGATCATTCGAGCGCTTGTCTCGTCTGGGCAGGTTACTGTCTCGGTGGCGATGTAGGGCTTGGTCGATCGTCGGCTCGGTGACGAGTCGACCAATGTTGCCTCTGGTTGGAGGGACTCGATGTCGATCTCCCTCGGGGAGGCGATGGCTTGAGATTGTGTCGAGGAACACGCCGGCGGGTGGTGCGAGTCGAGCCGACCCGATGCGAGAGGCGTCGGCCTCCTCGTTTTCCGCTGTCGATCCACTCGGCGGAATAGCGGTGAAGTGGCCGCCAACTTGTCCACCTCTTGGCGTCACGCCATGGTAGGGAGACGGCGTCGCGGTGCCGGGCGACTTGTCTGCGACGGTCGGAATCTCCGTAGCATCGAAGGCGATTGACGCTCATCTCGCTGCGGCTCGCATGCCGTGGAGTAGGGCCTCGTATTCGGCCATGTTGTTGGTGCAGGGCGTGAATTCGAGGCGAAGGATGTAGCGGAGCTTGTCGCCCTTTGGTGAGGTCAGCACAATCCCCGCGCCTGCACCGTCCGCGTTCTTGGCCCCGTCGAAGTGTAAGTTCCGATAATGGAGATGCGGCTTGTCGGCTCTTGGGCCTCTTCGATCGGCGATGAAGTCTCGCGGTGCTTGGGACTTAATCGCCCTTCGTGGCTCGTACTTAATGTTGTGGCGCCCGATCTCGGCGGCCACTTGGCGACCACCGCGATCGCCTCGCGATTCGGATGATATCTTGTAGTGGTGCTGAGGAGGCGACCGTGATGGGGTGCTCACGAAAGTAGTCTGGCGCCGTGAGCCTGAAGACCGCGTATACCAGCTTACGGTATTGTGGGTATCATTGGCGCGACTCGGTGAGGACCTCGGCTCGATGTAGTACACCGGCCCTGGACGGGCGCTCCTTTCCTTCCTCGGTGGTTCGGCGACCATTACAGCCGACGACGCTCGGATGCCGCGACGTAAACCAGCATGGGTTCTTTGTCGACGGGTGCGGCGGTAGTGGTCGGCGAGTAGCACCTTTTGAGGTCGCCGGCGCGTCGTCCGCCTCCTTGTCCCAATGGAAGGTGGGATTCTTCGCATCGGTGATGAGGGCATCGCCTTTTCGCCCGAGCGGGATGAAGCGACTAAGCCGCTACACGCCGCCGGCTCGGGCGTCGCGAGCACTCGGGTTTGCCGGAGGCGTCGTGTCGATCTTCGTTGGGTTTGCCTCGATCCCTCGTTTGGAGCAGCGTACCCGATAATTGCCGGCTGGTAGAGAAGGTGCACTTGCACAGGTTGAGCTTTATCTTGTATCTCGCGGGTTGGCGAAGGTCTCGCTAGGTCGGTAGTAGGTCTCCTTGGCGGCGGATTTCACTACCACGTCGTCGATGTAGACGTGGATGTTGCGGCCAATTTGGCTCGCAAGGCATTCTTGCATGCACCGCTGGTAGGTCGCCCCGGCGTTCTTGAGGCCGAAAGTCATGGCGGTGTAGCAGAATGCTCCGAATGGCGTGATGAACGCCGTCTTCTCCTCATCCTCGACAGCCATTTTAATCTGGTTGTACCCGGAGTAGGCGTCGAGGAAACACAACGACTCGAGCCAGCGGTTGAATCGATTATCGATCGATCCGGCGGGAGACGAACTGCTCCTTTGGTAGGATTGAGTTGTGTAGTCGATACACATTCTCCGAGTTCCATTTTCTTCTCGACCAGGACTGGGTTTGCCAGCCACTTGAGTATTTGATTGGCGGATGAAGCGGCAGTGACGGCTGCACTTCCTCGGCGATTGCTCGTGGCGCTCTTCATTGAAGGGCCGTGGCTTGATGGTCGCACTTTGGGGTCGGCGTTTAGTTTGTGCTCGGCGAGTTCCCTAGGGACACCGGGCATGTCGGAGGGTTTCCATGCGAAGATGTCCCTATTCTCACGAAGGAACTTCGATGGCGCGCCTTCCTCGCTGGGCTCATGCTGTCGATCGTCACCGTCTGGTGGGTCGCTGGGACCAGCTCGGTGCGGGTGTGCGTCGTGGCCTCAAAGGTTGAGGTGTTTGTGCCCTCTGAGTTGGGCTTCTTGAGTATTGTGGGGTCGTCACTGTTTACCCCGGTCGCGTATTTGGCGAGCTCGTCGGCGTGATTAGTTTCTGCCGCGATGACGGCGTCGGCGAGTTCGGCTCCTTTGGCCTCGCATTCGCGGCCATGTCGGGTCGCCGTTAATGGTGATGACGCCGCGGCCGGGGAGCTTCATCGCGTTATGCAGCGTGGTGGGGCGCCGCCATGAATTTGGCGAGCGCTGGCGCCCAGGCGCAATGGTAAGGTCAAGGGCACCTCGAAGACGATCCGCTCGGTGCGGAAGTTTGCCGGAGTGCCGAAGGTGACGGGTAGCGTGACCTTGCCGATCGGGTACGCCTTCCGACCGGGGACAATGCCGTGGAACGTTGTGTGGGTTGTCTCGATAATCGACTGCGGGAGCCGCAGCCGCCTGAAGGTGTCGAGGTAGAGGATGTTGATGGAGCTGCCGCCGTCCATCAGAGTCTTGGGAGCGATGATGCGCCAACCATGGCGACCACCGGGCGACTCGTCACGGGTACTCGATGCGTGGCGGTGGTCTTGCGGCTCGGTGATGGGCTGTTCCGACCAGTTCGAGGCGGGGGCGTCTGTCAGGCCACGCGTTGACTGCGACGGCGCGGGCGATGACCTTCTTCTCGCGCTTCGTGTTGAAGCCGGTGAAGGTGTGGAGCGAGCCGGCTACTTTGCCGAATTTATCGCCATTTGGCGGGTTGTTATCGGTGTCTTCCCGCGCGTGTCGTGCCTTCTCGATTTCCCTGAGGGTGTGGCAGTCGGCGGTGGTGTGCGTGGCAGGCTTTCCTTCCCTGCTGTGAAACGCACATGGTTGGTTAAGGAGGGCCGCGGGATCGAACCGTGGCTTGTTCTTGTAGTTCCCGCCGTCGCGTCGTTGCCCTCCGTCGCGGCGGTAGCTCTTGGGCTCGCGTTGTGCGTGCCCGGCGTTAGCGACAATCGACTTCGCCCGTCGTTCGGCGCTTACTTTGTGGAGGTGCGCTGTAGCGTCGTCGACTCGGCGTCGCCGTCGTTGCCGCCGTCTTGGCGTTGCCCTGACTCGTCGTCGGCGTCTTGGTTGGGATCTTCCTCGGCGTACCGTTTGGCGATCTCGAGGAGGTCGGGGATGTTGTCGAGTGTCGGGCGTGTCGAGCTTGGCGACTAGAGGCTCGTGGCACGAGGTCTTGAAGCAATGGATCGCGGTGTCGGGTGGATGCCGACGCGTTGTACCGAGCTCCTGCCACCGTTGGACCCGATTGCGGTCGACTCGCGGGTCACTGGGCGATCGTTCGGGTCCTCGATGGTGGTGGCGCGAGTGTAGGAGCACTCGAAGTGCACGAAGGCGTCGCATTTCCTCCCGGTCGTCATCACGGGGCGTGTTGATCCATTGCCTGCATGTCCCTCCATCATCGATTGGGAGGTAGCAGGCGGCGGTAGGTCGGTGTGACCCGATCCCCATTGCCATGAGGTATGTCAAGCCGGGTGCGGTCGTCACGAGGAGTCGTATTTTTCGATCTCCTTTGGCGCCTTGAAGTTTGGCGGGTACTTTCGCCTTGGATCATTGGTCCAAGCACTTAGGCCCTAGTCGGTGGCGACCCATGGGCTCGCCATCGCGGCGAAGTATTTAGTGTGCCGCAGTCGTCGGTGGCGTCTTGCCGATTTTGGTTATTGATGATGTGAGTCGCGTCGACGGGTTCTCCGTTGGCGGCGGCGTTGATCGCTGGCCTGGGATCGTTGGAGAGTGCGCGTTCGCGGGTCGGCGTTGAGCTGCGTGGCTCTGGTGGCGGGCAAGTGAGGTGTTTGCCGCCGGGCGGCGCTTGCCACAACTTCGAGGAGCGTATACTCGTCCTTCGCGTCGGCGCCGCTTTTGCTGCTCCACGGCTTTTGCGGCGGGGCCTTGACGTCTTGGATCGTGGCGCCGTCGCGGTGGCCGTGATCTTTGTCTGCTCGGCTCGCTGCCATGAGGTTGTCCATCGGGGTGGAGAAACGGTGGAAGGCGTTCGCATCTCGCTCCCGTGAGGAGGCGACTATCGCGGCTGGTCCACAGGAGAGTGCGGTTGGGTGGTGGTGGGGCACCATCGCCGCGTTGATCTGGCGGTCGGCGCTTCCCGGTGGCGCGTTCTCGCGAATCGGCGCTCGGCTATCTTGACCGGGTCGTTCTCGTCGAAGTTCAGGGCTATGGAGGGTTCCTCGAAATCTCGCGTTGGAGACACTGGCGATGGAGCCGCGGACGAGGCGGTGATGGATCCGAGTGGCGCGGGGTCGCCGGTCGGCGTCGTCGGTGAGCCGCATCTTCTGCGGCGGCGAGTTCTCGGCCACGTTTGTGGGCGAGTTGTACTTCGGGCGGCGGTGGATCGTGCGGACTGGCTCTCGGAGCCGATCGCGTGGTGGTGACTCGCGGATGCGGCCGAGTCCTCGGCGATGGCGTCGGTGAGGCGGCGAAGAGGCTGTCGTGCCGTCGGCGGGATCATCTTGTCGTGTGAGCGCGCGCCGGGCGTAACTGCTCGGCAAGATCTGGAGCATCTCGCCGATCGCTATCATACGGCGGTGGCGGCGTCTCGTTGATGGGCAGATTGGATCTCGCCGCGAGAACACCGGCGGACCGGCCGAGGCCCCGGTGGGCGCCAGCCGTGGGAATGACCACGGCGAATCTGCGTCGGCGGTAGTAGAAACGAAGGGCAAGGCGGCCAGCCATCTGCGGTGCGAGATGAGGGCAAAGACACGAGGTTTTACCCAGGTTCGGCCCCGGAGGGTAAAGACCTACTCTGCTAGATTGTATTATGGAGGTGTTTACAATGGGCGAACTCGGCGACTAGGCGGCGAGTTGCTTGGGTGTATGAGGGCGTATCTCTACTCACCCTTAGGGAGGTTTATATAGGCTCACCTCCCTAGGGTTTACATATCTCAACCGATTCAGTTACAACCCGGCAATCGTTTAACCTAGACCGGGGCCTATCCACCTTTGGGCCTTCAACTTCGATGCTGGTATCTGTTGGCTTTGATCCACTCGCCGTTCTGCGGGCCACTCGCCACCTTTGGGCGATCGGAAGCGTCTGCGAGTATACCCGATGGCGTATCCCCATCGGATCCCAGGCCGTCGTTGATTAGGCGCGGGTGGCTGCTGGCGATCGATATCTGGCTTCAAGTTGGCATCGATGAATCGTCGGCAGCTCTGCGAAGGAATAAATCCGGCGAACAAGCTGCGTCTTGGCGAGTCGAGTCACGGTCGCGGTCTCGTGATGACTTAGCGAGCAGACGGCGAGGCGGACCGTCGGGCGTGGTCAAACTAACCCGTTAAGGTAACTCAACGGTAACTTTTAGGCGTAATCATCGGCGATAACGGCCCCTAATTTGGCGGGCAACTCCGCTATATAAGAGGAATGGTAGGCTATCGAAGCCAACCGCCCACCATTTATTCGGTCGCACATCTTCCGTCGTTGATTCCGGCGATCTGATCGACGCAATCCTCCGACCTCAAGTAAATCTCAGCCATGGCCCTCTCCACGAACCTTGGGGTAGATCCAAGTGCACCGAGCTGGCCTCCTTCGAGGCGGAATCCTGTGAACTGCTTTGGCGTATCCTCAAGGAGAAAGCGACCCGAACCAGCGAGAGAGTTCATCTGCTTCACTAGTCACCTCGGCGGGGTTAGGGTTCCCACCTCTTTGTTCTTCCGGTAACCTGCGCCTCTGAGATCAACCCTCGGATCAGGTCCCCATAGTATCGGCAGCTCGCCATCTTCGTGGCGTTCATGAGTGCTACTGGGCCGGCCCTATTTTCCCTTGTGGCAAGATCTGTTCCATGGGCCGGATCAGCGAGGAAGCGACCCAATGCTAGCCGTGGCGACAACCTTCAACTCAAATCCAAAGCCTCCTTCTTCGACCTGATGCTGCCGGCCAAAGCAGCGAGCGACTGGAAAAAGTCTTGGTTTTATGTGACCGAGGCGACCCCGAAGGACGAGTCGGAAACGTCGGAAACGTCCTGCTGAGTATACCCCAGTAGGCGTATCCCCATCACCAGCGATTTTACTCTGTCCACGGAAGCTAGAGGTGGCTTTATTTGTTGATACCTCTACCTTCGACCTGTTGTTCCCGGAGTGTTCTCCCGATGATCGGGATCAACGACCCCTTGTTAGTGGTGTCGCGAGGATCTACACGACGCGAGAAGACGCAGATCGCCGACCTTCTTTCCGGTACCATGAGGCGGATCTCGAGGGCGAGATCCATTGTTAGTGGTGTCGAATTGTGGCATCCCGCAAAACCACTACTAGAAAATCGCGTTGAATTTGTGCATTGCATCGTCATCATCATGCATTGTTTGCATCAAACTATTTCGCAAAGCCCGTTTGTTTTCCAAACGCCCCGTCTTTATTCAAACGCCAAAAACCGGGTCGCCGGAATATTTTACTTTGTCTGCTCTTAGTTTGCAAAAGGCTTGTTGGAATTAAATAAAACATTTAATTATTTTAGTGGGGCAGTCGAACGGGCCGAATGACCCGAACGACCACCCCAGAAATTTACAAACGGTCCACCTCTAATCCTATTCCTACCAACCTATCTACCCACACACCACATCACGGGACCAATCCCGAAATGCCACCTCACCCTCTCCCCCCAGCCTATCATCCTGCCACCTAATCCTACCTCTCTCTCCTCTCTTCCCCAGCCCTAGCCCCAATCCTCCCCAACACACATGGCCTTTGCACGCCTCACCCTCTCCTTGCAGCGGCCCCACGCCTGGCCCACCCAGCGCCCACCTCCCTCCTCCCCTTACGCACCCTCATCCTCTCTTTCCCCTGACCTCTCTCCTGCGCGTCCCCTCTCCCGGCCCAGGCAGCCCTTCCCAGCCGCTCGCCTCTGCCGCGCTCCTCTCCTTGTTCGCCGCCTCCCACCAAGCTCCACCACTTCCCAGCCTCGCCACGCCACTCCCATGCCAGCGCTCCGCCGCGTCGTCTCCTCCCGAGCACGCCCGCCCGCGCGCCTGCTCCCTCGCCTCCGGCCCCGCCCTTCTCCCATCCTGCGCCTCGTCGCCTCTTCCCCTCCGCTCCCTCCCTGCCGTCGCCCCTTCGCCTCCGCCAGTGCCGCTCCGGCCGCGCCCCCTTGAGCCCGCGCCCGCCTCCCACGTCTATCTCGCCCAGCTTGATCGCGCCTCCGGCCAACCTCATGCGCCATCGCCCAGCCCAGCCGGAGAGCCGTCTCCTCCGCGCCGGTCTCACCCCGTCCAACCTCTGCCGCCCGGCTCATCTCCTGCCATCTCTCCGCTGGGCCTCCTCTTCTCGTCGTGGCCTGCTACCGAAGCCCGCCTCCCAGCCATGCGCGGCGCCCATCTCCCCTCGGTGGTCCCCGGCAGCCGTGGCCTCGGCGACCTCTCGCCCTTTCTTCCTGCGTCTCGTCCAGTACCGGCCTCATCCTTCTGCTGCACCAAAGCATCGGCTCCATCGGTGGCCGGGCGGCGTGCACGGACGTGGTGCGCACAGGTAGGAAGTGAGCAGCTCCATCTGCAGACGGATGGAATCGTGGCTGTTGATCTGGAGCACCGATGGCGCCGTCAACCCGAAGACCAAACCAACCCGATGGCTCGACGCAGTCTCCCCTAGAGAATGCCAAGTTCGCCATGGAGCGACAAGCTCTCCAACCGGATCGCCAAGTGCTTCTTCCGGACCGCGGATCAAGCCTCGGCACCGAACCGAGCCGCGCCAAGATCTCGATCCTCGATCCAAGACCGATCCCGAAACCACGAGTCGCAAGCGACCAGATCTCCACGGTGTAACGACAAGACCGACTTCGATGACACGGATCCGACAAGATCTTCGTGGCAGCGAAACGACACCGACCCAAGTCGCCGTCCGAACGACAAGATCTACCCGATATTCGAGAACGACCGGGCAAGAACGCCCGTCGAACCACGACCTGAGACCGGCCGAACCGGAACCCCAAGTCCGTCGAGACCCCTCAATGTGTGAACCCCTTCCCAGAACCCTATTTTATAACATAATACAACCTGTCGCATAATAATTGTCTTACATGCATACATTCATGTGGTTTGGGGGCCTTAGGCCAATTCACCTAATAATTAAATATGGGGCCCATATGCGGGCAAACCTAGTCTCATATTGGCCTCATTTAAATTGATGTAGCGAACCGGTACTATATCTTGGCCATGTTAATACAACATTTAAATTGCGGGGCAGTTAAACAACTTGAACCATCTAATTAATTGTCGGGACCCCGGTTCCACTTAATATTGACCTAATCGCATCGCACTTTTGCCATGTCATGCATCATACATGCATCATGCCGTTCTTCTGTCGTTGTATTGAATATTGCATCCAGTGTTTCTTATAGCGTTTTGCTTCTTCGCGGATGAGGCCGTTGAGTTGATGTGAGCTTAGCGATCTCGGTTGAACCCTTCGACAATGTTTTCAAAGAGCATTCCCCCCTTTCCACCTATCTTACTTTTATAGTATTTACTCCTCCTGTTGATCTATTGCTATACGTATGTGCGATGCTTTAGTTTCCACGTGATATACGTGCAGCCCTATATTGCCTTGGACACATCCTATTACATTGTTTGGTAGATAGTTGGACTTGCGTCGTGATCGCTTGCTCTAGTCTTTGTGCGTTTAGGTCGAGGCCACGATTGTTGATGTATTGCCGCATGTTGATGTTGGAGATGATCTTAGTTTACTTATCGCTCACTTTAATTTCTGTTCAACAACTAAAATTGAAATAAGCGAGAGGCATCGGTGGGTGATAGAAAATATTTGGTTTCAGCCCACTTGTGTCCCGTAAGACCCAGTACTTGATACTGTTCCTTGATTTATCGCTATCCACATCCAAGGTATATGGGACCCCGAGCGAGCTTGATTCGATCTTATTTCTTGGGGCCACAACTAGTTTGAGGTTTTATTTACGATCCTGTACTTATGCCATGCTACTTATGTATTTAAATTGTCGAGGAGCACCTTTGTCTTTATTTAGGTATGCGGAGTGATTACGGTGTCGACAAGCCCAGCCACACTTTCGGGTTCCCGATTAAACTGACCATTGGCGCAAACCTTGAGTCCGTCTAGCTTGCTTACGTTGCGGATCTACTCAAAGGGTGGCCCCTGAAATATTTCGAATCTGTGATTGTTCATCGTGAAAGCCTCGTTGGGTTTTGTTTTGGTTTTTAGAGGTTGATCGGCGTGTGTTGCTATTGGTGCACCCGGCGGGTAAAACTTTCAAAGCCGTGTCGCGGATATGGACGACTTGGAGCCGATATCTCGATCATAGACAAGCATAACTAAAGTTTATTGCTATAAATTTGACTTATAATGACTAGTAATCAGCTTCACTATAATGGAATGACTAATTAATACGCCCAATTGCTTGTTGGAGTGTCTTGCGACCATTGTACCTAACTAGTAAGTATTGCAACTACAACGGATTGGCTGAATAAAAGTACCAACAACTACTGGGTTTTGGGTTTATATCATGCTATCTGTATCTGATTAGTAATTGCTGCAACTACAACGGAATGAATAACTAAAAGGGCCCACTGCTTCTTTTATCAGGACAATTATCTATACCTGACTAGTAATTCTTGCAGCGATAAGCGAATAAATAAAAGCGCCAAGCGTGTGAGTTCCTCGGTTGACTTCCTCGTTTGGTCTCGAGGAAACACCAGATGGGTTTGTTTGATGGTAGTACGGTTGGATCTGAATAGGTCCTTCTTACCCTCTCGATTGCCAGGTTGTATTGAGTCTCTATAGGTTGTTTAGTGCATCTTGCGCTGCCTTGATCCACCACACCTATGTGGCGAGGACCGAATTCTAGCCTCGTGTCTTGGCCTCGATCTTGGACTCCTCTTTTCCTTTGCCTTTGCCGGCACCTTTTGTTTAAGCAGGTTTTGCGATCGGCCGTTAGCGAGGTTACCCTTCCGGCTTGGCACAGGCGTTATGGACGCCATTGGTTATTCTTGGGGCTCTTAGCCCCATTTGTGTCTTGTCCGTAGTCGGACGCTCTATCGCTTTCAAGGTGATTTGGCTCTTTGTATATTATATGTATTCTTGACTCATTGAGTCATTTGTTGTACATATCTGCGTGGGTCCCATCGAGGCTGTTGTGTAATATTATTACCGTTTTCCACCGCCGCGAAAGTGCTGGTGGGCACCTTTGAATCGTTTCTATGCGGGTTTGGCGAATTTTGCTCAAACTTGCATAGGTCGATTCTGAGGTGTTACACAAGTAAAGTACTTTGTGAGCGAGATTGAACTAGGTATGTGATGCAAGCGATCAAATCTCGGGCAAGTAAAATATCGCGAGACGAAGGGAATATATGGGATTGATTGAATCCTCATCGTGGTTCATCCGATATGATCATCGATGAATGTGGGAGTTAATATGGGTTTCGGACCCACTGTTGATTATTGATAGAAGATCATGTCGCATATTCTCGAACCCGCGAGGTCACACATAACGTGTCTCGGCTAGGATAGATTGGATAATTGGTTTATGAGTTTTTGTTGAGTCTCGGATGGGATCCGGGACATCACGAGAGGTTCCAGAGTGGTCCAAGAATAAGATTCATATAAGGCGGTGCAGTTTTGGAGTTGATGTTATGCGGAAGCTTCTAGAACCTTCCGGAAGGGGACCAACGTGGCCCCACCTTCCGGGAGGGGGAATGGGCCTATGAGGGAGTGCCCTGGCCGCATTGGGCCAGGGGCACAAGTCCCCATAGGGCCCCGCCGGCCAAGAGAGGTTTAAACTCTAGATAGAGCTTCTAGAAGGGGGGTTTCCTTGCCCCCCACTCTTCCTCCTTGGGGCCGCCGGCCTTGTCTTGGGGGAGGGGATAGGGCTGCGCCCACCCCTATATATATATAGAGCTGGTGTCACACCAACCCCCTACACCTTCCCCTCCAACCCTAGCCGCCCTGCTGCCCTCCTCTCTGTAGCATCCCAGTTGTCTAACCCCTGTAATGCTACATGTTATGATAATAAAAAGGGCCACTTCCAACATATAATTGTTGCATCATCATCATATCATGCTCATACCATCATATCACCTTGCATTTGAGCATCATATAAAACCCTTTCTTGTTTGGTTCTTATCTCATGTGCATGACTAATTGTATTTGCCTCTTGATATTGTATTTGGCTCTTGATATATTGTTAATTGCCCAAGTTGAGTTGGGGGCATATCTCTTCTGGACTCCACCACCTCTCTTTCACCACCTTATAATTCCAACCATCATCTTTTGCTTGGCCTTTGCCCACTTTTTGGGAATGCAAGGATTAAAGCCGCATGAAATAATGTTGTTTTCACAATATAACCATTTGGCATTAATTATGTTGCATGGGCCATGCAAGTGCCACCTTTTCTAGTATTTGGTTTTTACTTGAATTCTAATTGGATCACCTCCCCTTGGTTTTAATCTTGTTTTGGGCTTGTAGTTTTCTTCACCATATCATCTATCTCTATCTCCTTAGCTAAACCCTATCCCTTTTCCATGCATACACATGTGATCATGTAAGCATAAGAACCACCCATCATCATGATCATCTCTCCTATCTTCCTCCTTTCTCTTTTCTTGATCTTGTGTGTTTGTACATGAAGCATGCTTGATTAACTAAAGTACCACCTTCCTCCATCTATCTACCCCTCTCTTAAACCTAAACCCTAAGCCACCCTCTAAAACCTACCTAGCATGACCACCATGCCCTTAACCATCCTAGCTAAACCCTAGCTAACCAAACCCTAAGCACCCTCTCCCTCTCTCCCTCTAGCTACCACCCCTAGACCTATCTTGCATACCCACATGGTCACCATGCCTAGCACACCCCCCCTCACCTAACCTAGATCGAGCCGGCCCTCTCCCTCTCACTTCTTTCCTCTCTTCCCTCTCCCTGCCTATGGGCCCCCTCTCCAACCCGACCTGCCCTCGAGCTCCCCTGGCCGCCTGCACCTCCCTGGCCCCACACAGCAAGGCCAGCCAGCACGCTGCCTGCCCCTTGGTGGCCGCCCATGCACGTGAGGGAGGGTGCAAAAGAGGCCGAAGCCACCTCCCCTCCCACGCCATCTACCTGCCCCCCTGGCGTTCTTATCCTCCCCCTTCCCCTCCTAGCCTCTCCCAGATCCATCCCCAGAGGCCACCGCCTTTCTCCCTTCCCACCTTCAACCACCGACGTCGGCCCATTCGGCCCCTCGTCTTGAGAGATCCGGGAGGCGTGGCGGCGGAGCGTGTCTGCAGGCCGAGGCCGCTCCCACCAACGCCTCATGGGAAAGAGGAGGAGAAGGCCAGCCCAGACACCGACGCGCCGCCCGAAGCCCTAGCTCTGGTGCGCTGCTACTGCCGCACGGCTGCTCCCCGCCCCGATCCAAGCCCTCCAACGACCTCACGGTGAGCCTACCTACCCCCCAGACAACCTCGTCGTCGTCGTCTTGCCCTGTTCGAGCAGATCATTGTGTCGAGCGCTCTCATGCGTCTCGCTCTGGTGTCATCTCGCTCAGATAGCCCCTTCTAGCAGCCCGGATCAATCACATCAACTCTGTCAACCAGCCTAGCCCGGCCCGGTGCCGCCTCGTAGCGCACCACTCCCCCTAGGGTCCCCCGCCTCGCCAGCGTTTCCTCATTTTTTCGTTCGTCAGGCGGAGCTAGGAGTTTCTTGATCTGGCGTGGCAGTTTGCGCGAACCCTCCCCAAACCTTTTAGCAACCTTCGCGGTCTGCCTGTAGCAGTTTTATAAAAGGCTCTGGAGATTTGATATCAACCGCGGTCCTTCCCCTCCTAGCCCGGCATGTGGGTCCAGGTGCGCCTGTCCCCACTGTCGAGACCAGGGCTAGAATAGGCTGGAGTGTAAAAGTATGGTGTCATTTTATTTATTCAAATCTTTTTCTGAATATTCAAATTCAAATATTTTTCAGATTCGAACAACTTTTCATATATTAGTCCAAATAATATAAACAATATATGTTTCTGAACCAGAAAAATGCAAGGATTTCAAATATGCCATTCAAATTGCCTTTTGCACATTTAAATTTCCAAGTTTATTTAAATTACCCAATTGCCACTAGAATTTCAATAATTAATAACTTTTGTTTTATAATTCCAAATTTAGCAAATGATATGTCTAAAATAATCAGCTCGACGAGATCTTTCTGTTTCTGCCATCCATAACTACAATTGCAGCATGCATCATAAAAAAATATAGGGTACAGCAAGTGTTATGACAACAAATGTGATTCCAAAACCCCATTAAAATGTTGTTACTTGTCTACCACACCTCACCATGCCATGCTACCTTACTTGCCATGTAAATTGTGCATCATTCATCATGGCATGATTGTTTGCTTGACGCATCTTATTCATATGCTTGTGCTCTATATTCATGTTGGCCTTGTTTGTTTGGTTTTTCTCGGATGAACACCTGGCGGGGTTATATCAAGAGAACCGGAGCACTACCGGATCCGTCCCTCGCTTCAATCGAGTTATCGGCAAGCACTTCCACATGCTTGCATACATCTGATCTATTGCCTCTATCTTATTCATGCATCATTGAGTCGGCGCTTGCATTAAATTGAATCCCAAGTATGCATGGCCTTTACTTTTAAACCCCACCAAGCTTGTTCCTCCATCCCATGAGCCACTACTATAGGAGTTGTTTGAGCCATGCGAGTCGTAGAACAGCATGTGTAGGGTATGTGAGCGTCTGTTGGATAACGAGGTACCTAAACAACTTAACTTGAGTAGTAGTGGGATAACTAAAGAAAGTGGCACGGTGAGCAACATGCTATTTGGTTTTCACCTGCCACTTGTGTCGTAAGACCCCGAGTACTTGATTCTGTTCCTTGATTTATCGCTATCCACATCCGGAGGTATATGGGACCACAGCGAGCTTGATTCGTCTTATTTCTTGGGGCCACAAACTAGTTTGAGGTTTTATTCTTGTCATGTACTTATGCCATGCTACTTTATGTATTTAAATTGTGCGAGGAGCACCTTTGTCTTTTAGGATCGGGACACGTTTACGCTGTATCGACAAGCCCAGCCACACTTTCGGGTTCCATCGTTCTGGCGTCCACCCAAACCTTGAGTCCGTCTGGTCGACTATCTCCGTTCGGGATCTACTTAAGGGGTGGCCTGAAATATTCTGAATCTTGTGATTGTTCAGTCGTGAAAGCCTCGTTGGGTTTTGATTTGGTTTTTCCGAGGTTGATTGAGCGTGTGTTGCTATTGGTGCACCCCGGCCGGGTAAAACTTTCTGAAAGCCGTGTCCGCGGATATGGACGACTTGGAGCACAGTTTCTTGATCATAGACAAGCATAACTAAAGTACCGCTTTAACCTGACTAAGTAACTTGACTAGTAAATAGTGCAATACTCATGGAATGGTTAATAAAATTGCCAACGGATGGGGGGGTTGTTCGTCCGCTTCCTTGTTGGTAAGCAGGGAGGAGGATGGATCTGATGAGATTGCCATTATAACTGTTATTCTTAATTCACGGACATCCGTCTATTTTCGGTTAGGCGGATGGTTAGCGTTTATCTGTAGAACTGCTAGGGTTTTATCTTTTGCTGCAATTGCGTCACCCCAGGTGGTGTCCCCTTTAGAGGCATTAAGACTTGCTGAGTACCCTTAGGGTCTCACACGATAAATTCTTGATTCAGATGAGCGGTACCTTCTCGGAACGGATCTTGGGTGGAAGAAGCCGAGGACATGGGCAACGATCGTTCGGTGTAGAGATTAGGAGCGGGATCCGTGAGACTGTAGTTGGGATGTGCTTATTT
The DNA here is from genome assembly GCA_030063025.1 of Avena longiglumis. NCBI lineage: Eukaryota > Viridiplantae > Streptophyta > Magnoliopsida > Poales > Poaceae > Avena > Avena longiglumis. The sequence goes on from CP125976.1 coordinate 468,216,356, forward strand.
CTATGGCATCTTATGCGATTTGCTTCTTATCCGTACTCGGTTTTTTGTTTACGCTTAGCATGATACTCTGATGTGTGTTGTATGAGGAGATATCCTAAAATATAGATCTATCTAGGTCATTTGAATCTTGTCGTATGGCGTTGCTATATTTCCTTTCTTTCTAGATGGTATGGCTCTGATGTACTCTTGTATGGTGGCTTGCGTACATACCCACTTGTGTACGTAGTTGATCCTTAAGCCGATTCGCCACCCGTCTGACAGTCCCGTTGAGAGGGTAGTGGTTGGGACGTCTGAAAGGACTACCAGTGAGTGGCTTTTGGGGCCCCACCGTACTATTTCAACCACTACCACTCATCCAGGCTTGTATCTAGGAGCGTAATTCACCGAGGTAGTTACACTCCCTCCCTCCCGACTACTTGTAGGCGAAGCCCTGCTGCAGAAATTCTCCACCAATTGCACCGCGCCGTCGTGTTGTAGATCCAACCCATCTCTCCACCATACTTGCTGGACCAAGGAAGGAGGAGACGTCGAGGTGCTACACGTGTGCACCGCCACTTGTGGTGCTAGATCGGATCGGATCGCGAGGAGGAGAAGCGAGTACGACTACATCACCCACGTTCCGACGAATGTTCCGCTGTGCGAATCTTCAAGGGTATGAAGATCTAATCCAATCTCTCTCTTTGTTTGCATCTCCTAGATTAGATCTTGGCTTTCCCTCTGTTCGCATCCGTAGAAAATTTTGATTTACTATGCCGCAAAACCCATCAGTGGTATCAGAGCTAGATCTATGCGTAGATGTGTTTCACGAGTAGAACGCGACATGGTTGTTGCGGGCGTTGATGTTTTCTGTTGCAAGCCTCTTGTTTGTGTTCTTCTTATGGCGGGATAGTGAGATTGAAGCGGTCCAGGCCAACCTTACGCGGCGTCGTTCGAGACCCGACTCCGCACTTGGCGTGTGGCTTGTTCCACATGCGGTGGTGGATGTCGGTTTCTCTCACTATAGTTGTCATGGGATTAACACGGAGTTTGGCAACCATAATATCACCGTTGTGGCTTTCGTAGGTAAGAATCGTTCTTAGCATCTACTCCCATAAGCCACGTAAAACATGCAACAACAAAGTAGGCGTCTAACTTGTTTTTTGTGGAGTGTTTCTGTGATATGGTATGCCCCAAGATGTGATGTGTATATTGTGCGATGATCATGTTTTTTAATGTTTCACGACTTGCATGTCGATGAGTACACAACCGGCGAGCCATATGGTTGTCTTTATAATTGTGTATGACATGCGAGTCAACTTCTTACGCCATGTAATAGCTTTACTTTATCGCTAAGTAGTTAGCAATAGTTGTAGTTGCTATTCGTGGTGGAGGCAATCATGGTGGCGTGCTGGACATCATCTTAGGAGCGCAAGATGGAGATCATTGCGAAGATTGGCTATACCATGTCACATAAAGTTATATGCATGTGATGTTTATCCTTTTATGTATCTTATTATGCTTAGATCGCGATGGTAGCATTATAAGATGATTCCTCATAAAGATCAAGATAAAAGCTGTGTTCTCCCAAGTATGCACCGTTGCGAAAAGTCGTGTCCAAGCATCACGTGATGATCGGGTGCTATAGACTCTCGCTCACATACAACGGGTGCAAGCCGATTTTGCACGCGGAAATACTTGGGTCTAACTTGATGAGCCTAGCATGTACAGACATGGCCTCGGAACACAAGAACCGAAAGGTTAAGCATGAGTCATATGAATGATATGATCGACACTTTGTTGTCCACCATTGAAACCACATCTCTTCTCGTGATGATCGGATTAGGTGTGGTGAATTTGGATCGTGTTCAGTAAACAACTTGAGGATGTTGAATTTAGTGGGAGTTCATCTAGTAATTTGATTAAGTTGAACTATTTATCATGAACATAGTCTAAATTGTACTTGCAAATCTTGTAGATCACATGGCCAAGTCCAACTTCAACTAGCGTTTTTCTTTGAGATAGAAAAGCTTAGAAACAATGGGTCTAACTTCACCAAGCGGTTCCGCATTAAAGAATCATTCTGTGGCGGACAAAAGGACTATGTCCTTGAGAAAGCGCTAGGTGACGCCCCTGCTATAGATGCGTCGGCTGATGAAAAAGCTATTTATCAGTCGCGCAAGGATGATTATGATTTGATTAAGATCGCCATGTTGTATGCTATGGAATCGGATCTTCAAAATCGTTTGAGGAGTTCAAGGGCCCTTTGATATTCCCGAGGATCTGAAAAACATGTTTCAGACTCAAGCCCGTTCTGAGAGATATGAGATCTCTAAGAAATTCTTTAACTACAAGATGGAGGAAGGGAGTTCCGTTAGTGAGCACGCCATTAAGATGACGGGCTACACTCAACGCCTTGAGCAACTGGAGTGCAAGATTCTAGAGGAGCTCAAGATTGACACTCCTAGCTACAAAAGTTTTGTAGTTGATCACAATCAGATTGGTTCCACTGATATGATCACTGAGCTCTTTGCTAAGATGAAAGTAGCGGAGGTGAACCATCAAAAAGAATAATCATGTGTTGATGGTCAACAAGCCCCCCACCTTCAAGAAAGGTAAGGGTGCAAGGAAGCCCTTCAAGAAAGGTAAGGGTGCAAGGAAGCCCTTCAAGAAAGGAGGCGGCAAGCGCGTTGCCCCTGCTGAGAAGAAGCTCAAGTCTGGTCCTAAACGGACCTTTGGTGCTTCTATTGCAGGACAAGGGTCACTAGAAGAAGCTAGAAGTACTTAGCGGACAAGAAGGTGGCACCATCAAAGGTATATTTGATATACATGTTATTGATGTTTTCCTTACTATCCCTCGTTGTAGTGCCCGGTATTTGATACCGGTTCGTTGCTAATATTTGTAACTCAAGCAGGAGCTACGAAATGACGGCAACTGCGAGGGATGAGGTGACGATGCGTGTTGGCAGCGGATCAAGAGTTGATGTGATGGGCGTGACGCTCTCCTTAGTTTTACCTTCGATTAGTTTTAAACCTTAATAAGTGTTATTATATGCTGCGTTGAGCATGAACATTATTTGGATCTTGTTTATTGCAAGGCGGTTATTCATTTAAATCGGAGAATAATGGTTGTTCTATTTATATGAGTAACATCTTTTATGGTCATGCACCTATTGTGAATGGTTTATTTCTTCTAAATCTCGAAAGGGATGAAACACACATCCATAATATTGAGGCTAAGAGATGCAAAGTAGATAGTGATAATACTACTTATTTGTGGCATCGTCGTCTAGGTCATATTGGTGTAAAGAGCATGAAGAAACTCCATTCTGATGGACTCTTGGAGTCTCTTGATTTTGAATCATTTGACACATGCGAACCATGCCTCATGGGCAAGATGATCAAAACCCCGTTCTCCGGTATGATGGAGCGAGCAACGGACTTGTTGGAAATCATACATACCGATGTATGCGGACCGATGAGTGTTTCGGCAGCGGTGGATATCGCTATTTTATCACTTTTACCGATGACTTAAGTAGATATGGGTATATCTATTTAATGAAACATAAATCTGAAACGTTTGAAAAGTTCAAAGAATTTCAGAATGAAGTGGAGAACCATCGTATGAGAAGATTAAGTTTCTACGATCCGATCGTGGAGGTGAATATTTGAGTTATGATTTTCTCACGCATCTTAAAGCAAGTGGAATCGTTTCACAACTCATACACGGAACACCACAGTAGCAATGGTGTGTCTGAGCCTTGGAATCGAACCCTATTAGATATGGTTCGATCAATGATGTCTCTTCTTGATTTGCGTTATCATTTTGGGGTTATGCATTAGAAACCGCTGCATTCACTTTAAATAGGGATCCATCTAAATCCGTTGAGGCGACACCGTATGAGCGTGGTTTGGTGCTAAACCTAAGTTGTCGTTTCTTAAAGTTTGGGGATGCGAAGCTTCGTCGATAAGTTGATCTTGGGACAAGCTCGAACCCAAAGCGAATCGTCTTCATAGGATATCCTAAGGAAACTATTGGGTATACCTTCTATCATGCCGAAGTCAAAGTTCTTATGCATGAATAACGGTTCCTTTCTTGAAGGAGTTTCTCTCGAAAGAAGTGAGTGGAAGGAAAGTAGAGCTAGGCGAGGTTATTGAACCTTCTCTTGAATTGGAGAGTAGCGCGGCACCTGAAATTGTTCGGTGCGCTGCACCAACAATAGAGGAAGCTAATGACAAGGATCATGAAGCTTCAGACGATCACTCTTGAACTTCGCGGTCGACAAGGTCACGTGCCCCTCTGAGTGGTCGGCAACCTGTCTTATTTGTCTTGTTAGTAGAAGGCAGTGAACCTACGAACTATGAGGAAGCAATGATGAGCCCGAACCTTTGAGAAATGGCTAGAAGCCATGAAATCCAGTGGGATCCATGGCGAAAACCAAGTATGTACTTTGGTGGACCCTCCTAGCGACCAAAGGCCGTTGAGTGCAAATGGATCTTCAAGAAGAAGAAAGCGGACGCGGATGGTAATGTTACCGTCTATAAAGCACGGCTTGTCGCGAAAGGTTTTCGACAAGTTCAAGGTGTTGACTACGATGAGACTTTCTCTCCCGTGGCGATGTTTAAGTCCATTGGTTTATTAGAAATTGCTGCGATTCATGATTATGAAATATGGCGGATGGATGTCAAGGCTGCGTTCCTCAATGGCAACATTGATGAAGAGTCGTATATGATGCAAGCGAAGGTTTTGTCGATCCTAAGGATGCGATAAAGTATGCAAACTTCAGCGTTCCATTTATGGTGAAGCAAGCATCTCGGAGTTGGAACCTTCGTTTGATCAAGTGATCAAGAGCTTTGGATTTGTTCCAAATTGCTCTGAAGCTTGTATCTACAAGAAAGTGAGTGGGAGCTAGGTGGCGTTTACGGTACTATATGTGGATGACATATTGATTATCGGAAATGACATCAACATGCTTAACGATGTGAAGAGTTATTTGAACAAGTGTTTTTAATGAAAGACCTAAGTGAAGCTGCTTATATATTGGGCATCAAAATCTATAGAGATGAACAAATGCCTTATAGCTTTAAGCGGTACATACCTAGAAAAAGTTACGAAAAGGTTCGAATGGATAAGGCAAAGAAAGGTTCGATTGCCTATGTTGTCGGTAAGATATTGAGCAAGGCTCGGTGTCCGGCTGATGAAATGATAGGAAGCTATGAGAAAAGTGCCTTATGCCTCGGCCATAGGTTCGATCATGTATTCCATCTTTGGTGTCCTAGACCGGATGTGTCCAATGCTCTTAGTTTGTGGCGAGATATCGAGTGATCCGAGTGGAACACTGGAGCCGTGAAAGAACATCCTAAAGTACCTAAATAGGACTAAATAAATGTTCTTAGTCTATGGGGTGATGAACATTAAATGTCGTAAAAGGTTACGTCGACACTAGTTCGACCGACAAGGATGATTCTAAATCTCGGACAAGATACGTGTATATTTTGAATGGAGGAGCTGTGATTTGGAGAAGTCAAGCAAAGCGTGATCGCGGGATCTCTGAAAGCAGAATACATGGCTGCTGCAAAAGCGTCAAGTGAAGGAGTTTGGATCGGGAACTTCATCCTTTGAGCTTGGCGTGGTTCAAGTGCATTGGACCCATTGGAGATATTGTGACAACACTGGCGCCATAACTTTTCGCTAAGGAACCAAGATATCATCCAAAGACCAAGCATATCAACCGCAAGTTTCATATAATCCGAGATTATATAGCGGATGGAGATCGAAGATTAGCAAAGTACATACAGTCACGAATGTCGCGGATCCGTTGACTAAACCTCTTCCGTGCAAAACATGATCAACACCTCATTGCCATGGGTGTGAGATTGTTGCCAAATGTAAACTATATTATTGACTCTAGTGCAAGTGGGAGATTGGAATTATGCCCTAGAGGCAATAATAAAGATGTTATTATTATAATTCTTGTTCATGATAATGTTTATATTCCATGCTAGAATTGTATTAGCGGAAACTTTAATACTTGTGTGGTTTGTGAACAACAACGTGTACCTAATGCGCCTCTATGGACTAGCTCATTGATCAATGAAGGTTAAGGTTTCCTAACCATAGACATGAGTTGTCAATTGATAATGAGATCATATCATTGGGAGAAT